>JBBPQV010000721.1:0-15958 GCA_038092675.1 Boletus rufocinnamomeus | reverse complement strand
CTCGAGGCTTCATAAACACGATATGACCCTTGTGCGCGCTCCCATCCGAGGGTGTCTCGTTCTCATGGCTCTCCGTGAAACTCCCGGACCCATTCTTGAGACTCCTTCGTGTAGGCCTAGGTGTCAACCAGTTGCCTTGATCCCGCGACGATGAACTGCGATATTACCATCCGGTTCGGGACACGCGTTCCCATCACCGAGCAAGAAGCATGATCGACAGGCAGCGCGGCGACCTGGATGGAATCCATCATGTACCATGTGCCAGAGTGCGCGCGCTTGTTTTCGTCGGTCGTACTGATTTTGGTGCCCTCGTCGCGATGTTGACTTTCGTGTAGATTGTTCTGCCTTTGCGTGGAATGTATTCGGCATGCTACGGGCTCATGGTCGCAGACACTGGCTTGTCCGTCGCAACGCGATAAATGACATACCCGACATTCTGTCGTCTCATTCACAATCCAACGCATGAATCCAGTGCTCGGTACCAAGCCTCTCACTCACGCACCTGGATTACGCTCAGTACTAATCATGAAGCCATAGGTCCCACAGTAATCTTCCGCGGCACCAATACTCAGCCGCAGGACGAGCTGGGCTCGGAAATTGGATGGAAGCGGAACCGTCTTACTTTTTACTCTGCACAGGACTAGCTCGATCGAGCGATATCTGGGAAAGGTGCGTTCTGTTATGCTGTGATACGATTAAGCTCATCCTCTGTCCAAGTCGCCCAATCGCATTCCATTTCCTACGCGTTCCTCGATTCAGTTGATGAATCTGGACCAATGGTTGAGCGTCAAGCGTCTACCGTAAGTCCGGGGAAGCGCAATGGTATTTCGATGGAGCGATCACCTAGGACATAACGTAACACGAATGTATTTCCTGTTTCTAAGTGTTACTTGCGACGTTTATTCCCACCTGACGCCGCGGACACCGTTATCTTCGCACTAGGTCTTATTCGGCTTTGCCAAATCAAGTTATCTGTCCCTGCAAGCTATGAAAGACACGCGGCTGGTGACATCATGCCAGAAGCCATACATGGGGTAATCGTGAGAGGCAAACATTTGCCCTCAACCCATGCCTTGTTCTTCCGCTGACCCGTTGTTATTCCTCAGGCGAGCAGCGCTGACTGTCGGTCGGTAGAGATGAGTCCCCTACAAGGTTGGTTTACAACGAAAGGTACGGGCCAACCATCCTGGACATCGTTTTGGTTTGAATCCTGACCATCGACCAAGACATGCCGAAAGTTATAAACATCGATTCTAAAATACGGGCGTTAACCTTCCTGTCTGACGAGGGGCCTCGCATTGTCAGCTGCGAGGAGAGCGCGGTTCAGCTACGCCTTCTCGATAATCTGATGGGAGAGGCAATCGACTCAAGAACTGGCGTTCTTGCCGTCGCCGCGTCCAAAGATGGGGACCGGATCGTTACTGGCGCAACTGATGGGCTCACAATCTGGAACATGGGCGAGGAAGTCCCGGTCAAGGTGGTACACCATGCCATCGATGGAGTGAGGACCATTGATATCTCGTCAGACTCGAAGTGGGTTGTAACGGGATCAGATGCCCGCACTGTTGACGTGTGGGACGTATCCACGGGCAACAGGCGCCCAGACCTCGGACCGCTCAGACACGAGTATAATGTCGTCGCAGTCAAGTTCTGTCCTTGTGGCAGGCGCATCGCTACGGCCACTCTCTTTGGCTCAATCCGAATTTACGCCACTAGTTCGGGGCAAAAGCTTCTCACCATCCCGGCTACGGTCATGTCGACCCTCTCTGCCCCCAACATTACACTTGCTTGGTTCGCTGATCCGAGTCGCCCGCAACTTTTCGCAGTGTCCGAGGGTCAAATCAAACGTCTTGACTCTAAAGATGGATCCGTGATCTACCAATGGCCGCTTCGTGGTATCCGCCATCCCTCATCCATCGCTCTATCACCCAACAGCAAAGTCGTTGCGTATTCTTTGAATGATACCGTCGTACTTCGAGACACAGCTACCGGTCAGCAAATCGGCGATACCCTCAAACATGACGGAAATATATCATGCATCGCTTTCTCTCCTGGAAGCGACCACCTCGCCGCCGGAGTGGACACAAAGTTCATCATTTGGGATCTTCGAAAGCTTCTTACCGATACCTCCTACTTCGTTGGTGTGGGTACTTCTACTCCGTTGTAGCTACCCAATCTGATGGTCGGGTGCTAGACCACTACGGAGCATGCCGAATCATGTGCACATCACGAACAGGATACGGTTCAAAAACCACCTCCCGTAAGTGGCTGCTGATGATTCTGTTGTTAATCTAACCATTTTGCTATCATCTACAGACTACTTTCTCGTTACCTCTCATGAGCATCAGCAATGGAGCAGTCAAACCATGGCTCCATAGCTACTTAGACAGCGCAGAGGAGGTGTTCTCAAAGGAAATCGAGGATTCCGCACCTGTGCCTAATCATAATACATTTGCTAACCGGTCTCTTCTACGAGGACGTTCAGGAAATGGGAACACGGCGTTGGAGGATGCCATACAGGTAACAATCCATTGACTCTCTCAGACACTTGTGTTCACCTGAGATACAATCAGTCTCTCCGCATGCAGACGTCAGCAATAGGTCAGATTGCAAAGACCAAAGCCATCATTTGTCAGGGGGAGCATGAGTTGGCTAGGCAGGAGATCCCCAAAGTACTTGAGACTGGCCACTCAGATGAGCATACATTCCTTCTGCAAGTCATCCAGGTTTGTTTTTGACATTCTAAAGCTTCAATTACTTCATTAATGTTTATTGGCAGAGCATTCTCTCTTCTTTTTCTGGGAAATATAGTGAAGAAATATCCCACATCACTCAGTTGAGTGGGGACCAACAGCTACTGTTTCTTGTTCAGGTATGTGCTCAATGTTGTGACACTATATTGCTCCAACTTCAATATTTCTTTAGGCAAACATGCACCTGGCTGAGAAGCATTTTGAAGAGGCAATGAAGTCTTTCAAGAAAGCACGAGTGCCAATTATGTTCCCTTATGATGAGACCCCAGAAATGCGGACTATTTCATTTGTAATTTTTTCCTCCTAAAATATGAATTAATGGATGCTAACTTACTTTTCAAGATCTTTGGATGGAAGTTTAGTGGTCTCGGAATCCAGATTCAGCAGATAAAATGTGAATTCCTGCTGAATGATGGAGACTCAAAGGCTGCAGACCTCTTCCTTGAAGTGAAGGGTACCTATCAGAGGGAGATTGCAACTCATGCAGAACTATCAACCTGGGCCTTAAGTGTGTGGTAAAAATGTTGATATAAATGAAATGACTCAAGTGCCTCTTTACAGGATTTCAAAAACATTGTCTCAAAGTACTTGAGGATCTTGGTGACAAAGCTCTGGAGGATGGAAACTACAAGGAAGCTATTAGGCAGTACAAAGCTGTGGAACCTCTCATAGGAGTCCCAGATTTGAAATGTGCCCTACTGCTCAAGCGGAGCAAAGCATATGTGGAACTTGGTCCAGAAAATTGGATGCCAGCCCTACAAGATGCAGATGAGGTACAGTCACTCTTGCCTCCTCATGCATCTTATATGATTTCATGCATATTTCTACTAGGCAATCAGATTGAACCCCTATACCCCTTGGGGCTATGATAGGCGGCACGCAGCACTACATCTACACCAAGACTATCATGAAGCAGCCGAAGCCCTGGAACAGGTGATCTCATACCTTGGAGATTCTAAGGATGACAAGTCAATTGGTAAATCCCTTTCGCATCACAATATACCATCTGAAGACATTGTGTTGGCAGATCTGCGAAATAAGGGTGTGAAGCCTGGCCAGACAAAGAAGATCATAATTGAAGTCGTTGATGACACCCTTGCTCAACCACGGCCGCATATGCTGATCAACACCAAAAGCGGACGTCTCTGCGACAAACAAAAGCAATCTGAGACCTTTAGAGCAGATCTCAAGTACAAGGAGCTCGTCTTGTCCCCGACGTCACAGGTCGTTGCTGATGCCAACTGGAAAGAAGCCATACAGCAATACTTCCGCTATTCCACGTTGTCCCATACATGGGAAGATAACGGCGAACCCGAATTCCGTGATGTCGAAAAGAGATCGGTGGACAGACTCACAGAATCATTTCCCAACACGAAGTTGCAAACGTTCTGCAAGAAAACCCACGAACATGGTTATTTGTGGGCTTGGAGTGACACATGCTGCATAAACAAGGCCGAAAAAGAGGTGTTGAACGTGTCGTTGCGATCCATGTATCGCTGGTATTCCGAATCGTCTCTCACAATAGTTCACCTCAAGGGTGTACTCGATCAGCTGGAGGTTGACGTTCAAACCCTTTTGGAGCTTTTGGATGGGCTCCTGAAGGACTTTGTGGAGTGTAGGTGGAACAAGCGTGCATGGACCCTGCAGGAGTACTTTGCATCCAAGGCTATACATTTCTACACGGAAGACTGGAAGCCGTATCTTCCCATTCATGCCCGTCACGCGGATACCAACCTCACCAATCACAAGAATCTTCGTGCCATCCAACGAGGGATGGAACGTGTCACTGGGCTCGATCCGGACCGTCTTGCCGCTCTGAAGCCAGGATCCGACGACGCACGCGAGAAGCTCCGCCTGGCTTCGGCGCGCAGCGCTACGAGGAGGGAGGACGTCGCCTACTCCTTGCTGGGTATCTTCAAAGTCACTATCGAAGCCATCTACGGCGACGATGAAGTGCCCCGTGCGCTTGGTCGCCTCTTGGGGGCGTTACTCACCCAATCCGCCGACATTACCATCTTGGCTTGGACGGGGAACTCATCTGAATACAACACCTGCCTCCCTGCTGAGATTACCGTATACCAGGGGCCGGAATTTCACTACGTCCCCATTCCAATCGAAGACGCAGAGCTAGCAGCCTCTGTCCCGCTGTCCCGCGCGGTCCTCAATTCAGCTATAAAGCTTCATGACCGCCTACTCGACTTACCACCACCAGAACTCCACCACGGCCGTCTCAAGCTGCCGTGCATTTGCTTCCCGCTGTCGTCCATCCCTCAGGGTCCGGACTCTGACAGCTACACGGTTACGTCGCCATTCCTCGGGACAGTCAAGCTCAAGAGAGCGGAGGACATGCCCAGCTCACGCAATATGGTCCTCGTACATCCATGGTTTAGACGCCTGCTAGACCCGGGCATCTCCCTGTCGGAGGCTGCTCAGCACAAATGCGCATCAATGCTTCTTGCCGCTCTCAGACAGCCATTTGGGGCACTCTTACTTGCTCTGAATCAGGCCCAAGATTATCGGCGTATTGCCACCGACCAACTCATCACGGTGCAAATACAGGAGGGCGTTTCCCCGGAGCAACTCCTGGACAACATACGTGTGTTATACATACGCTAGTGGTTGGTTATTCCCCTCCGAGCATTACCATGACTAGATTTCTTTGCGATGTTCACTTTTGTCGTCGTTGCCTTGAGCGTTGTTGTGATCTTTCGCACGACTGATCGTCCTTATCCTTTGTACCATATACTGTCCTCCCATGCACTATCTTCCCTTTGTAACCATTGTACGAAATGTAGTGTACTGTCTCGATTCTTGGAATTTGGCCACGGATCCCCTGTTTGATACGGATTTATCATAACGCTTTGTTTCAAGGCCCAATTCCGGGTCTTACATGGTATGCACAGGTGAACTAATTTCGAGCGTCCGGCTCACCTCACCCGAATGCATCATTGTGATGTTTCTCAAGGACAATCTGATACTTTGTCTGGTGTACTCAATGAGTCGGATTCCCCATCAAGTGCGACAGAAATAGGTAGAGGTATCTGGACGATGGCACCAATGATACTTGCGGACCGCGCAGGTTGAGAAGGATTTCAATGAACAGTTTACGTTCAAACTAAGCTGTCATATGGCAAGAAACCGCCATGTTCATAATGTAGCCAGATCAGCCATCGCTCCCAGTAGTAGTCGTGGGCTGAAGTGTGATGAGTCATAAAGTTGAGCATAGAGACGCCATAAAGCATATGTAGAAACAAGGTGTGAGTATCGTATCGTAAGTGACTGGACGCTAAGTATACAATCACAAATACTGCTAGAGGGAATAATACAAAGTCCACAAGTAAAGGAGAGTACGAGTTAGGAACGAGTCAGCGACGCAGCAATATGGGGGTACACAGCGGCGAGATCGTGTCCTGGCTTTATTTCCGCTCCAAGCCGTTGTGCCTCTAATTGCAGGGAAATACACATTGCTATCAATGGACCGAGGTCCTCATTCTGCACTTTTTGTCGAGGCTTGAGGAGATCGAATTTCTCATGACCGAAGAGTATCTCAAATATCGCGTGCAGCGACAAAATGTGACGCTTCAACGAGTCCCTGCGCGACAGGCTGAACGGATCGACATTAGCAAAAACAGCCCTGATTGAGGATATAAACCAAACGAGACTCACGGCGGGCACGGCCTTCCAAGGATCAAACAAATCCTGCATATATACTCCACGTTATCAGGAGATCTCTTCTTCTTGCGCGGATTCTCGCTGCAATCGAGGATCTGGTTGTTGCCCACGCACGGGTCACCATCATGGTCCAGGCTGCCCTGCTGTAGTTGAAGCATCAAGTGATGAAACGTGTGTCATAATGTAAGACCTACCGCATCCGTGCATTCCTGCCGTCGTTGTTCATTGAGACGATCCCCCAGGTGGCCCTCCGATCGTCTGCGCTTCGCGACTGGGCGACTCGTAGAACCCCTTGATGACGATGCTGTAGCAGAACGACTCGGAGGGTGGACGAAAGACCCGCTTGGTGATGAGTGTCCTGACGTTGAGGCTGAGACTGTTGTATTCGAGACCGGCGATGCCACCCCCCGACCCATCTGTCCGTGTTGGGAGGGTGCTGGGTTGGTAGTGTCGACTTGCGAGGACTGACCAGCAGATTGCCCTCCATTCGGCCCCGAAGGAGCGATAGCCTCGATAACATAATCTGCAATCTGCCCTGGGGACAGCATGTCTGGGAATTTCGCAATGTATGCGAACAGAGCGTCGAGGCAAATAACCCCGCGGCCAGAGCATCCGATGTCTGGATTGTTTGAACAAGTGTGAACCGTCGTGTTCTGCTCTGGAGGATGGACTTGGTTGTTCGACTGATCGCTGCAGAGACGCGCATCTGGGGCAACGGGAGCCGCATGAGACTCTTGATCGATATGATAATCTCCTATATGGACGTTTTCAGGTTCCCGGGGAGGCGCCGCCACGGCGAGGTCTTCCTGAGCGGCCTGTTGGTGGTGCTGAACTGGCTGAACTTGCCACGGGTCTAGACCTGCTTCGGGCTGCGTAGGAAGCGTGGCCTGAGATATGAATGAGGGAGATTGCACGTAGTGGCCAGTGTCCACTGAAGCCAAGGGAGCGGTGGTACTGATAGCATTTCCAGCAGGTATGTCGTGGAAGGGGTAGTGCGTCGCACGGAGATCGGTATTATTCATCGGCAGGGCTGGATTCTCCATGGGTGGCATGGAGCCTGCCTGTGAGCAGATGGTGTTGTGGCTTTGGTAGTTCGTCGCGTAGTAGGCAACACCCGCACTATACGTACCCGTGGCCAGGGAAGGGGGTGTAGCGAGGGTGGCATTGGGAGGAGAGAATAATGGAGGGTGTGACGATCCCGGCAATGGGTACAAGCTGGGATAGACTATCTTCTGTGCATTGTCAAATAGAACGCTAGGAAGAGCTTCGGCGCCTTGGGACGCGTCCAGACGCGTCGCTCTTGAAGTCTTGAGTAGATATGCAGACGACATGATCAGAATGTGGGGTGATGCGAGGGAAGTGGTAGATGGGATCTCTCGAGGTGAAGGACCAGAAGCAGAGACGATTCTGAAGGGAGAACATCAACGAGCCGAATTTATAGACAGCGATTAGAATCTGGAATTAACATGGTTAAACAACCATTGTTTTCCGCATGGTTAACGACTCGCACCCTTATGCCAAAGCACCCTCAGGGGAGGTTCCCGGGCGTCATTCCGTAATTTGAGGGACGTTTAGCATCCGCCACAGCAAGTCTTTGGAAGCCAACTACGTGCCATGTGACCTGTACCGTGACACCGATCGAACAGAGGATGAGTGAAAACGGTAATTCAGTTCAAGGATATACTCAAATTTGTGGACCTACAATGGCCGATGCTCCGGGACAAAGCAACGCTGTCGCTTTGACCAACATTGACAGGACCTTTTCATCGACAGATTTGTATACCCGTTCTTTAGGGAATTCAAAATCAATGGGATATATCGAGACACGGTTGATTTGGGAGATCTGTTCGTTTGCATCTGTGGACTGCTGGAAAGCAACATATCCCTTTCGCAATGTACCGTGACATATGAAACGATCGACGGAAGCAATTCACCCACCTCGCACTGACTGGACGACTGAACAGCCCGTCGTCATGTTCTGCCGAATCTAGAGATGGGTTAACTTCCGGCGGAAAAGGGACTCAAGGGATTAACAGAGGAAAGCGGTGCACGTTAGATCTAACGCCAAGAAAACACTAGCCTCCTGGACCTTCGGCGAAGGTCAAACCGCCTCGCCACTGGGCGGTGCCAGAATTGACAAAGGACGTGACAAATGTATCCTTGGACGACGCGACCTCAGCTCCAATACGTCGACGCCAAAGCTCGGATGAATAGGTAGGCCATGATTCGCATATATATGCTAGAACGCCACCTTGACAGGCTTGCTGACTTGATTTCCTCGGAGTTACGCATTCGAGCAGCATCTACAATATGCACGCCAATGTATACAGTTCGCTCTGATTTCCGCGCAGACCTCCTCACGAAAATATGGACGTTTGCTTTCCGTGCTCAGGAACGCGTGTATTTTGTAGAATTGAGGTGAATCTCCTCGATGCCAGAATAGCCTGTCGCACGACTTTCATATCACCATGAGCGTCAACCCAGATGGCACATGCCTCCGGCCACCAGCCTGAATCACTAGGTCAGTAGATTGCATTGCATCGTAGAACGACTTACTCCAGTGGATTCTATATATAGTACCTCAAAGTCCACCAGGAGGGTATAGAAACGTACGCGATGCGGTAGAAAGAAGAGTGGTTGCCGCCAAGTGCAACAAGCAACGAACGTGGCTACCCTCAAACACCTGCGACAGACTCGCCGATGATTTCATTGATTAGTGCGTCGGGGACAGGCCGAGC
The DNA here is from genome assembly GCA_038092675.1 of Boletus rufocinnamomeus. Classification (NCBI taxonomy): domain Eukaryota; kingdom Fungi; phylum Basidiomycota; class Agaricomycetes; order Boletales; family Boletaceae; genus Boletus; species Boletus rufocinnamomeus. The sequence continues at coordinate 6,795 of JBBPQV010000721.1, read as the reverse complement.
TACCTTGAACAGACGATCACCTTCTAGCTCATAGAGCTGGGCCTTTGTCGACGACTTGTTTTAGCCATCATACCCTGGGCGCAGAGGTAATCTAAACCTGGTGACATACCTGACAAGGATTTGATGCATGCAAGAAATAGCGACGACGGGAAACTTGAGAAATGTGCTATCTTGCATGACATCTGAGGAGGCAACAACCCTGGAGCCGACATACAGGTGAAGTATACACTGGCGGACACTGGAACGACTGGATGACGACTGACCCCAATAGTATTTCGTCTTGTAAAAAAACACTTAACGTGAACACGACTGCCAGTCAGGGAAGCGATCAGGTGTAGAGGAGGTGTATCGCACGATATGGCGGGGGAAGGAGGGAAGAAGAGAGAAGACGGTGACATCCACACCAGAGGGATCACTTATGACCTTGTTCTGGTGTTTCACCCACAAGCCTGTGCGTGGAGATCCGGCGTGGTGGAACCTTCCAATCCGCCAAGGATTCGGCACGCCTTCGAACGACAATCCTTCGCTTGTAGACTGCCCGTGTAGTGACACAACTATGATCATGGAAAGCCTAAGCAGGGATGCTAATTAGATATGATATGGCTTCCCACCATCTTGATTCTTGAACGTGATACTTATGTTCTGACCACGCGCCACGAACTTCAAAGGGTCCGTTGTTTTGACAAGGACATGATCTGCGTGTGGTCCACTTTCGGGAAGAGCCGCCCACAATCACGTGCCAGCGCTTGTGCGTATGCTGACTTTGAACCCAACTTAACAGTACAGTACCATGTACTCCGAGTCGTCGTCATTCGTATGGAGCGCAGGTGATGGGACGCTGTTCACCACCGATGCAGAAGCTGTGTCCCCCCGAAACTCGTGTGCTCTCCCTTGGATTTTAGTACATATCCCGCCATTGCACGGGCAACACGGTGCGAGTTCATCTTCATCATCACGAAAAATTGGCGTTCGTTCACTCTAGGGGACCCCGAACTCACCATATCGCGGAGCCACAAAACTCGGCATAGGTCCAGCGTGCCTTGATAGTACAACTCGCTTTGGGGTATATGAACTGCATCTGACACTAGTCTCCGAGTAACGTCAGTCGGCGGAAGCCGCTAGATCTCCCCCACCGGCGGAGGTATATAAACAGGCTGCCGATGAGACGAATGAAGCACCGGTGTTTCTTCTCACGGGCGCCTACCTTGGCAAGGCCCATCTATACTCCGAATGCAGAAGCCTAGTGTGGTGGGATCACAGAAACGAGGATCGGGAAGGCAGAAGCTGGACGCTAAGCAATGGCGGGGTGCAACCAGCTCCGTTCCCGCAAAGTCCGCGCTTGACCCCAGGTTGTTGAGGACCCGTGGAATCCGGCCCACCGTAATTCCGCACTATTCTGAACTCACAATCCGTGACGGTCTCCGTAGACACCGGCGAGTTGGCCAACGATGTGAGCACGGCTACGATCTGGGGACGGTGTCGACCTGATTATGGTCCTTATACGTCTGGATTCGGGTATGTTCCGTGATCCTAATTGCTGCCGGTGTCAATATGATACCCAGAGATCTATGACTTTCGGGGCTCATTGTAGCTACTCCGATAGTCAACGAGTGCGACAGGATGAGACGGACGACATCTCAGTATGGTTAACGCATTGAGCATACACTCGGAGCACTAACTAAGAGTGTCTAGCAGATCGTGTGGCTATAGCTTCCTCCGTCTCAGCCTCAAACTATTTCCGCCAGTCATCCTCGACGCTATGTGGACCTGTAATAAGCCGGTCGGCAGAAGACACGCGGCACAAACTTCACGACGCCACCTGGTTGTAATATTCCGTTGCGCATCTACTATGTTTAGCTCCAGGTCGGGGGGTCATCTAATTCTGACCTCCAATCAGACCCAACAGTTACTTACAGTCAAGGGTATTGAAAAAGTGAATGATTGCAGGAACAAAACCACTCGCGATGGTAAAAGACTGGGTGTCAGAATAATGCAAGCATCACTAGCTTTGGGTTAAACAATCACTCGAGAAATACTGGACATTCAACACGGTCGTCGACAACTACCATAGCTAACGTAGAACCTATCGCAATACGCACAATCATACTACATAAAATTCAGCCATTCATTCTCAGGTTGAGTCCATTGAGAGTGAACTACAACGTGAATAACCCTACCGGCGATTCTAGCTTGTCAAGTAGAAGTAGTGTAACCCATGCTTGCGGGAATATGGACCCCCATAAGGTCGTATGACGTATCCCCCTCCATTCGGCTCAACGCGTCTAGGCACATTTGTGGTTCATAGTGCGGAGCCGACCTCGTAGTCTAACATCGAATGTAGAGCGACCCGGAAGGAACGATTTGCCGAGGATACACTCGCAGGCAACCGAAATTCATCGCATCTCTGCTTCGGGAGGCTGGAAATGAGAGCGTTGGACGCCACACGAGTCGTTACAATCGGCATGCTCGTTGGTAACAGCGACGACTTGGTGTCATGCGGTCGCGATTCTGAGGAAAACCTTGCGAGAACGCTCCACGAGGTGGCGACGAGCAAGGGGGATTAGTGAGTGCTTAGCAGCTGTGCATTTACCTCGAACAGCCTCACGTGCACTGGCATGCCATCGGAAACCGCGCAGCTAATGCTGTCCCTTCATAGCCTTGTGTATGTGTGGACGCCATACATAATGCTCGAACCCATCGCTACGCTCGCCCGCAACCACTTGATCGACCTCGCGGGCAAGACTCTCACAAGAAGACTTGAGCACTGATATCATGGCTTTCGGATAACATATGATCGGCGATATCCATTGGTAACATAGCAGTGTAATGTCCGATGAGCTCGGAAACCTAGAGATCTAGATCACCAAACATGTAGGTAAATTATTGGGTAGTGGTAAGCTCCTGATCACCGGACCGCGAAAGTCGCTCGTCCGGCTGACAAACGGACCGGGATATGTACCTAAGCATTCCTCGTGATTCGGATGCTCGGTCGAGATAAAACAAAAGGCATGAATCATTGGGAGAAGCGGGCAGTCGGAACATCCAGGTTCCAAGTCCATCGAAACTTCTCACATATCGGGTAGATATGGGTATCTATGTCTAGATAAGTTTCTGACAGCTGGAGACCGATCAGTATAAAGGTTGCGCGCGTTCTCCCGCAGGTGGCCGGTAATCGGTCCCAGCACGACCTGTAATTAAGGATGAAAGTTAGTGCTTTGGGCGGCATGGATGATCTTTGTGCTTGCTGCAGTCTTTGGTCGTACCGGGATGAGGATGGAGGTTGCTCGAGCTCTCCGGATCTTGACACCTCCGAGTCATTGTGCAATGCACCCGAAAAGCGGCAGTACAGATATAGTAAAGACTGACGCCTGATGAATTTGCGTCATGGCAGTGCATTATACACACCGGTTACCAGAGCTGTCCAGTTTCAAGACAAGCCAAGTGGAGCAGAGTGACCGGATCTCGGGAATGTGGGGTGTGGAGTGAGGTCATATCAGGTGTTGCGCTGCAGGGTAGAGTACTGTATCATATGGACATCGTTCCCGTTAATGCTCGTAAACACTTGACGCCAATTGGGTTGTCATTAAATATACCGAGCAAGGCGAGCCTGAGAATGAGATGCTTCTGGTCGTGTGCCGGGCGTGGGCCGCGGGTTTGGATGAACCCAAGGGCTATGGACGCTCTATGTCCGCACCCTTCACAAGACCAAAGTACACGACAAAAGCACTGCTACCCGTCAAGCACGCTGAGCGCTGCTGATCGTTGTACTGTTGCAGGCGAAGGGCACAGCGTGGTGTGGCGGCAATCACCAAAGGTATCACAAAAGGGGAGGGCAATCACGTGATTGGTACTTTATCCGAGTAGAAGCGGGGCTAAGAGCCGACATCTCCACTCTGCTTTAAAACCGTGGACGTCCCTCTCTTAGCGACACAACCAACTTGCGGCTCCTCTTTGTATGGGCTGATCTCTCTCATTCATCCGCGCACCGTTCTCTGGCCACACGTCTATTCCTTTCAGTGAACTCTGCAGCTCTGGCACCCCTACGCCCAGGCAGACGTATGTCACCCAGTCCACAAGCCTACTTTCGATAACTAGCCCTGAACCACACATCTTTCTCAATCTCAAATCATCCTCATTTACTTCTCCTAATCATCCGCTGCCGTCATGAGTGCTGCATTCCGTATCTCATCTGCGCTTTGGGAAAAGATTCACCATTTCGCGTCCTTTCCCCAGACTGGAGGTCAGTCATTCGTTCTGTTCTCTTCGTTGTTCTCCTTTTCTCTGTACTGTCTTTCCTCCTGTCTGGCCGGATCTCCCCCCAGCCCAGATTCTGAATTCGGGGTCCTCCGCGGACATCGGTCCGGTGGACGAAGTTACCCGAGGTCTCCGAACCCAAAGATATTGACACGTAGAGCTGGGATTATTTGCGTTGAAACGTGTCGATCCTTATCTACTTCCATGCCTTGTTTAATCGTTCCCGTGTTTCATGTGATGCTGATCGTGACCTCATGCTACAGTGTCCCTCCGACAGATGGTTCTCTTTGGTCAGCATCCCAGTCATGGTACTCTTCTGAAAGCCAGTCAGTTTTTAGTTGGTAAGTTGCCCATCTTGAATTCAATGCACTCGCCGAGTTGTAACTAATGCATATTCCCCTTGCTTCCTGCTATTCTGCTTATGCAACGTGACCTTGATACAGAGGAACTTCCGGTCCGCCTTGCCCACCGCGTCAAAGAACTTCATGAACTTCCAGATAACTTAAGCGACATGCCCTCCATACGTAAAGTTAAGAACTGGTATGCACAGAGTTTCGAGGTGGGTTATCAAACTCGTAATTCATTCATTTTGAATTTCCTCGAACCCACGATTATTAACATCATGTTTCATCACTCCCGCAGGAATTGATTAGCTTCCCGTCCCTTTCCTTATCCCCTGCTGCCCGGCAGTCACTATTTGCCCGTTCGGATAAGGAGGATATGAATATATACCTTCCGGAGAGTGTCCCTAATCCGTCCCTTATCACCTCCTACCTCGACGGAGAAGGCGCTGCCAGTGGCTTAGCATATGGTGAGAAGGAAGGCGTTGTGTACGGGAGCAATGTTAGAAATGGAACCTACAAGGGGAACGGAAATGGTGGTGGGAATGGCAATGGGGTATGTGGACTTCGAAATGGGAACATCAAATTGCGTGTTCCAGTCGAACGAAGGTTGGTGTCTTCGCTGCACAATTTCCGTTTCTGATTTCCGCCGTCCCACGCAGATATCACGCCCAAACTCCTTCCCACGCCTACCCACCAGAGGTCCACGACTATAACGCCCGATTCACAAAGACGCTGGAAGCCATCAAGCGCAGACATGATCCCACAGTAACTACTGTTGCTCAAGGTGTGTTAGAGTGGCAGAGGGCAAGGGGAATAAAATCAGGTATGGGAGTGGGGTTGCCCGCGTATGGGCAAAGCGGAGGTGAAGTGCAGGCGTGGTTGGATAGGTTTTATATGTCGCGTATCGGGATACGCTTCCTAATCGGACAACGTGAGTGTTTCATTCCATTGGTTTCGTTTACCTTTTTGACTCGGGTTAAGATGTGGCGTTGAACACCCAACAACCACACAAGGATTACGTGGGCATTATCTGCACCCAAGCCGTGAGTTTTCTGAGTTATCTTCGCTTGTCGTTTTCTTGTCTCACGATAGCTTCCTCATATGGTGATTTTCATTTAACAGAATGTGCACGATATCCTGCAGGAAGCCATCGAGAATGCCCGGTTCGTCTGTGAAGAACATTATGCAATGTTCCGAGGACCGCCCGTGCAACTCATTTGCCCTCCCGATCTGACGTTCGCATATGTACCGGGACATCTATCCCACATCATTTTCGAATTACTCAAGAATTCGCTGAGAGCCGTCGTAGAGAGGTTCGGGCCAGAGTACGAAGAGCGGATTGTCGAAGGCTCTTCCTCGGACGGGAGCAGTGGTGGATATCCCCCGATCAAAGTGATCGTGGTTGAGGGGAGGGAGGACATCACAATCAAGATCTCGGACGAGGGGGGTGGTATTCCGCGGAGTGCTATCCCGCTCATTTGGACATACATGTACACGACCATGGCAGGTCAAAGTATCGATCAGGACTTTCAGGTAAGGGCAGATTTCGGATCACGGGAGAAGGGTCATGGGCTGATATTATTGTGACAGGCGGGCGACTTTCAAGCGCCGATGGCAGGCTTTGGATACGGCCTACCGCTCTCTCGACTGGTGCGTCATCCACGAGGTTTTTCTCACGTATTATAATCTCATTCGGGATCTGTTTTAATAGTATGCGCGGTATTTTGGCGGCGATTTGCGCCTTATTTCCATGGATGGTTTCGGCACAGACGTGTATATTCATCTGAACAAACTCTCGAGTAGTCGGGAGCCGTTGCCTTGATTGGGTCTGGGGTCAGGCAGACGTACTATATGTTTCGCCACACCCATCCTACCGATAAAACAAGATGATCGCTCTGAAGCAGAGATAGCAGTGGAGCGCAAGGCTGTGCTACCCTGGTAACACAAGTACTGTAGTGTATGTACCTGTACCGTATGGAAGGAGATACGGTACGTCGTTATGGGCCGAGTTCTGTCCCTTTGTGTTATTTGTGTCGACGTTCGTTCCAGATTGTTGTAGTCCTTATTGTTGTTACCATACCTTGCAAGTTAATCTATGTATTGCATAATATTGTGACCCCCCTCTTGACCCCCCATATTTGGTGCTGTTTGGCATGGCTGTCAACTGCAACGCGGCGCGGTTTCGTATGCATAGAAT
>JBBPQV010000720.1:0-15965 GCA_038092675.1 Boletus rufocinnamomeus | reverse complement strand
AGGCGGGAATGTGACAAAGCGGAGACATTTCGGCACGCGGTGTCGCCGTGGGTCGTGTATCGTACCGTCTCCATCGTGCGGGTTCGACTCGCTCGAGGCTCGTCCAGGCAGATCATGTTGACGTCCCGTGCCATTCGATGCCGAAACCGATGTTGGCCCGCTTCCGTCATCCGACATGCTTGCAAACAGCGCCTCGTCCTCATCCCCTCCGTCATCTTCACTATCCGAAAACGCGGCGTGGCGTACGAGTCGCGACGCATCCACGCCATAGACACCCCCCGGCTCCGCAGCATACTCGATCCAGACAGCATGTCCAAAATCGACGGCGACAAGGGGACGTGGTCGATCACCCCCTTCATCATCGTCATCGTTGTCACCCATACCATCGAGCACACAAACGACTTCAAAGGGGGTAGAGACGTACCACAGGTGAAGCATCTCATCGTCTGCTTCCCCGCTTGTGCGAGTGTCGGATGTAGGCGAACTCGACGTCGATGGCTCGCGGACGATTGGGACACGGAAGTAGTGTTGCGCCAGTACAAATCGTGTACGGTGGGTATCCGGATCGTGGGCAGCGAGGAGAACGACTGTACAACTTAGTCGAGGAACTCCCGGTAGTGTAGGCCACCACTGTCGAACAAAATGAGCCGACTCGGGATACCAAGGCGGGAAAGGATACGGATTTGGGGCCAGTGGTGGCGTCGTAGGGGAGTGTGATGACACGAGGATTTGCGTTGTTGTCGGTACGCTCGAAGACGAATGGACGGTACCAGGGGAGCTCTGTTGTGACACCGACGAAGACCCGATTTGGATTATCTCTCCATTTGGTTCCTGTTCGGCATTCGCTTCCCGCTTTTTACCCTTGTCTTTCTCTCTTTTCGACGATGGACCTGGTTCATACTCGGAAACAATACCTTCGCTATCAGCTCTTCCCTTTCCCTTCGATCTCGAGCTTTCTGCCACGGCCTCCTGTGACCACCTGTCATCATCTTCCGTTTCGGACTCCGAGCCATCATCAGGCAATGCGTCTTTCTTGTTGACCCATTCAGACTTCTCTTCTGGTATAACGGAAATTGACGGTCCAGCATGGGGCTGTTCCTCAACGGCTAACAATGGACTATTAGCGTCACCAGGGGTTTCCTCCTCATCTTCTACGTCGTGGTTGGTTGTGAGGCTAGGATCGGTAACCCCGACAGAACTAGGTTGAACACTTGGGAAGACAAACTTTTTGGATATCGATCTCATTGGCGATAGTCGTGTCGAAATAACGGGTAGATCGTCGCGGCAAAAATTGCGCTGTGGGTCGTGATTCGTTGGTTCATAATCGTGGTCATGGATACGGCTTGCAATAAGGCTGGGCTTGCGCGGTTTGGCAAAGTTGCGGAGGATAACGAGAGGATAAAAGTGTTGGTAAGCAGCATCTGCTTCTTCCGAGTGAATGACTATTTGATCCTCGTGTAAGATGCAAGACCAATTGGAAGATATAAGCTAGAAAGTTATTTTCGCGTATCAGACATGCCTCTACAGATGGTCTTGGACGGTCCATATGAACCGTCGCACAGGAGACGTATGAAATGCCGTACTTACACAGCCAACACCAGTATCCACAAAAACATATTCATCTTTGGCCCAATCCAGCAAAACGTACAACCCTAGAATGGGATCAATGTGCGAAACGCAGCCGTGTTCTCTCAGCTGCTCACCGATAGTGTTACTGCTTGCCACCCATACGAAAGCGCTCAAGAGGCGACGCGGTGGATCCAGCAAGAAAACATTCATAACCACTCCAGTCGTATGGAAGGATGTCAGTGGAAAAAAGATGGGTTTGTGTTCGAGTATAGGATGTGAAGGAGCTTCAAAAAGACTTGCCGCGCGAAAAGAACCCCGAGCGCCCATAGAATGGCCCCCAGGACAGGTTGGGTAGATTGAAGGGATTGCGCAAGGGCAAACGGTATACGTCGGCATCTCTCGACAACACTCTGCGCAGTCAGGAAGGGGCGAGGCAGTCCGCGTGGACAAGGGCGAGCGAGTAGGGTAGGTAGAATCTGTAGCCGTGCTGGAGAAAGTTGAGTCTTGGGGGGATGATCCCTGGGACGAAGGTGGGGGAGAGTTTGCTGGACTCTTGGAGGGAGAGCAACAGAGAGATTCCGGAGTGACAGACAAGGCCTGGGACAACGGAGAGGGATAGTCCCGCACTTCTGGAGGGAACGCAAGCTTCATGAGAACGAACTCCATTACTCGGTTGTCATCATAGCTGATGATGCGGATTAGAACTGGTATGAGCGTGCCCTGATGCACTTACGATCCCTCGAGAACTCTTGCCATTGTAAAGTATACTGCTCGCTCGTCGAATTCGACGCGGCATTTCCACAATTCCCATTTCTTTTCGGCGTCTACGTCCCCTTGACCATCGTCGTTATCGTCGCCGTCTTCCTTTGATTTGCGGCGCTCTACCTTGTGGCTATCTTTGGATACGCGATCACCGCTGCCACGTTGCGCGGATAGCGTGCGCGGGTCCCACTCTGCGAGACAGACGTCGCGTGCAACGTCCCAGCAAATGACACGACCGCTCTTGGTTGCACAAAGGGTGTATGAAGACGTTATCGGTGACAACCAATCGATCTCTTCGTTTGGCGGCGCGGATATCTTTGTATACCATTGACCGGGTCTGTCGGATGACGTGGATGGGGGTCCAGACAAATGAAATGGGGACCTTGCGGGACGAGGTGCACGGACCCTCCAAGCCCTTTCAAAACTATGGGCTCTGTCGACCGCCTTGACGAGATTCTGGGTAGAAAGGTCCGAGAGGCGTTGGAAGGCTGGGAGGGGCAAGGGCCGAGAGCGAGCGAGTAAGCCATGTGCAAGCGCACGGTAGACGGGTCGGGTGAGAGTGAACACTCGAAGCGATTTGCAAGCCTGTGATCCAGAACGATCTTTGAGTGAGTAATGTAGGCCGACGAGATGGGGTAGGACGGGTGGGGGTACTCACCGCTTGAAGATGGTGGATATCGTCGATGGCGAGATATTGGGCGATGTTGAACAAAAGATCGTACGGGAGGGTGTTGAGGGACATGAGGAGGTGAATGTGGTCGATGGGAGAAGAGCAAAAGGACGGACGTGGATCGGAGATGGCTGTGGTCGGAGGGGAGGGCGGAGAGCAAGTGGGGATATGGGAAATGGCAAAGAGGCTCGACTTGCTTTGAACGGCCGCGCTACATGTTCCTAATTTGGACAAATCCACGTGGTCCGCTGATCGGTCCAACCCTACTCTTCGCATTCACATCGACCATACCATAATCTGATAGGGACCAAGCCCTCTCGCCCACCGTGAATGGTCTAGTGTAGTAGGCTATTGAGCCACGAACACTGAGTAGGCTCATTGGCGATTCCCACCCACGGTTTGTTGGATACAGTTAAACCCTCGGACGCGCAACTCTATCAGTGTACCAGACAGGAGGCAAGAATTCCGTGGGAAGCAAAACCAATGGGCCATTGTACTCATCGGGGTTCGATTCTGGGAGTGCTGTCTCGTTTTTTATTGTTCGTTACTAGGGCATTCCCCGACCTTCGACCCCGGATCATCACCGACATGTAACAACTGGGGTTTTATAGCATGTCATCGTGGACGCTGTCAAATTCGCTTTCCGGCTTGGCACCAAACGTCCCACCTGAAGACCTCTTTTTATACTATTTATCCAAGGAGGACACAAACACCGGACACCTTCGAGTGTTGGCTCCTTGGATATAGTCGACCTTTTGTTGAGCTCAACGCATTCGAAGGATCCTATCTTCCCTGATGACTCGTCAAGCTATGTAATTGCAAGGGTGTTGGAATTGTGGGAAGACTCCCACCCGTGGTCTGGTGACCAGCCTGTCTGTCGCGTCTATCAACGGCTCATCTCATAGACGGGCTGGTCACCAGACTATCCCACCAGGGCCAGAACACTCATGGTAATCTATGCTGCCATAGTTATTGATCAATCACCAGAGACAGTAAATCTGCTAGTTACAAACCATGCTCAGTAAATGCACATCGACTGGCACGATTGTTCGAGTATGTGAGAGGCAATTAGCTGATCGACTACCACATTTACCACGGTCGGCTACGAGAACAGGTCGCGCCCAAGCATTGTCACGCCGTGAACGTCGTGAACCCCGGTGCCTGGGCCTCACTAGCCATATCGGTCGCCGTATGGTAATTAATCATTCACTTCTCCACCTAGACCTCCGATGAGAGGACATTCTGATGTCCGGAACTGATGACATTAACTCGGTTGATTGCGGACGAACCAATCGATATGACACTGCCAGTCGACTGTCGACATTCTGGGGCTGTTTGTGCTTTGCAGCATCCGAGGTGCAGAATGCGCAAGCATATATCGGTCCCGAAGTCGACGTGTGGGGTATGGAAAGTCCCGTTTGATGACTAGAGCTTACTGACCCTACACCACACGGACAAGCGCGATTCTGTATCCGTCCGAGATTGACACAAGGAACATAATGCAAAGACTTGCTCTTGCGAATGTTCGCGAAAAGCCCAACAGCCCGCGCGTACTCTGATGGAAGTACTTGCACACATGCAGATAGTGCGTGGCTTCGATGAACCTCCGAGCGCCGATCCGGTATACTGGGAAGCGCTTCCCCGAAAGATACCATCCAGGCCTCGGGTTCGGCCGAAAGAACAACGCGTTACCGCCGTCCTCGAATCCCATGCCTAGCATCCTGCTGTCGATGCTTGGCAACACCAGCGCGAACGCCACGAGACCGCTAGCCGCGTATTCTCCGCAAAGCACGTCGTCAGAGATACCCCACTGCTCACAACTGCCTCGTCTCCCGATCCGCGTTCCTTTCTCGCCGCCGGGTCGCCTAGTCGTGGGCACCTTTTCACACCCTTCCCACATTCGATTGTCTCTTGCCTTGTGCTGGCCGACTTCGTTCCAAGCAAGTGAAAGCCGAGACAGACAAATGCCTTTGAGTGGACTATCCGAGAAACTGACTGACACCGTTTCCATGTTCGTGATGTCGTGCGTCGCAACCAAGTTCTTTTCTCGTACGATTACATCGAGATTGCAGCAATTACAGGAAGCGTGTCGATCAACGAACACCGCCAAGAAATTCACATCTAATACCTAATAAAACAAAAAAAGAATAAGAAAACTAGATATCTCTGGCTCCAAGCATAGTCGGCATGTCGGAAGAAAATCAACGATTTAACAAATAAGCCCCTCCGTCTACTCGTAAATAGTCAACGCATTGAACGTAAAATAGGCATTCTTAAATGCCGAGGGATTGGAGTTCACATAATCTACCAGGTCGAGAGGTTGAGATCATGAATTTTTTCACGCACGAACAAAAGCTGACCTGCGCAGTCCGACGGACAACCAGCCGCGCTGTAAAGCTGAGCATTTCCGGCCCACGCGCCACCTATAAGAGAGGGGGAGAGGGGTCGATGAGAATGTCAATGCATCGCGCTTGATGGGGAACGTACAAAAGTCGAGGTCTACCACGATATTGAATGGACTGAGATGGGTCGCAAAATTACAAGAGGTGCTGCTCGGAAAGTATGCCGTAGGTGTTCCCTGCCATATTTTTTTTTGGTTAAAGAAAAAAACTCAGCGTCTGGTTCGCTTTCAGCTATCGACGCTCAGTCCTTACCCAGTTGTCTGTATCGACCGTTGAGCCAGGACTCGACACGTCTTTGGGGACCGATGCACTGTTTCGCGTCCAAAAAAAGACCTTGATAAATGAAGACGTGCGCTCGATTGCATACCTAGCATTTTCAGACGTCATTGTCATGGGGATGTGATGGATGAAGCGACAGGATTTACCATCCTCCACCGGCCGAATTGAAAGACGGGCCGTAACTGTTTGCCGCGCCGACCGAGACACCACAAGAGGTATTGTCCGTCTCGTACACATCGCAATTGGTTCCCTGGCTCGTTCTGTCGTGACATGGTGAGCACGTCCCTGGTGGACGCATTAGAAGATCCTTATTTACCCGCTCATCGTTCGTTGCGAAGGCATCGTGCAATCTACGGTTGAAAAATCAGGAGATCGACGTGAATACACACAGTGGGGTGACAAGGCCAACCTGCGCTCGTGTGTAGGGTGACGAGATTGGGGGACTGATTGTTGACACCCTCTACGATGTCGATTTCTCCCTAACGCGCACCATCTCAGTGCGTGAGTCATAGAATTCGATGAAACTATACCCCGTTAGGCCAATTTGGGCCAAGTTCCTACGAGAAATATCTATCAGCCCAATTTATAGCAAATTATTGGGAAGGGACATACCCTAAAAAAATTCATTGTTACTCCAGGTGAGTAGCGCTAACAGTAACGAATGGCAATTCAACTGACCCTATGTAGTCGGTCGTATGAGCTCAGTGATGCATTATCACAGCAAAGTGGGCAGGTAACGTACATACAGCTGGCCAAGTGCCACAACCCTCGGGCATATGAACAATGTCGAAACTATGAAAAAAAAAGTGTGAGATTAACTAGACAATACAAGTTCTTAAAACACGTGCATGGCAACGTGGGTGGTATACTGTTTGTTGGACACTATATCGAACGAATCACGCCCCGGTCCCGTTGAACTGAGTGTCGTAGTACTATCCGCGCGTAATGTGACTTGATTCCCAGAGACAGATACGAGGCCCTTGGATTGTGCTGTTGCGAGATCGACATAGTTCCTACAGTGCCACCCGTCAGAGAACTTGACTGCCATCGACGACAGGCGTACATACACGCGTCCATAATTGGGATCTGCACTCGTCTCCCAAGTGAATGCGTCGATGAAACTTTGGCCTGTCAAGCTGCTCGATTGCGAGTAGGTAGCGGATGATGCATAATGTACTGCTGCGAAGAGGACGAGGATTTCGCTGAGAAACCTAAGATTCATGGCTTGCTATCCGCAGTGAAGATGGGGTCTGATGGCTCTCCATGGACCTATATATGCGGTGTGAGCGCCACCGTGGGTGATTCGATATCATCGTGCATATATGGCTTATTCTCATTGTCGACGTGGCCTGCTCGAAAACATTTTAATGAAAGATGCATAACACGACATACCTGCCGTGACCCTGGTAGGCGTACTCATGTTCGAAACGCACGACATCCGCCTAGTCTCCACGAAATGAAATGAACAGGACAAAGCCCTCGCAGTCAGAACAATGAAAATAATGATAATGATAATAATTTGGACTATACCAAAAGCGATCGATCACCAACGAAAACGCCACACTCGGGATGCACGACCGAATACACACCAGACGTGTCCACTTGAGATATTTCCTTCCGATCAGCGCTGAGGACAATCTCGAAGTGGAATTGTACGTACTGTTCCAATGAAGCTGAAGTGTATCATCATCGTCGCATCGGTACTCCGTGGGTGGCTCGGTCAATGACGAGTCTCCGCATCGCAGAAGATGACGGAGATGTAGTAAGCGACATGAAGGAAGTTCAGGACGTTTCATCGTAGTATCGTGGCTTATTCCCGAGTACCACGTCCAGCCGGTAGGTGTTCACGACGTCATGCTTGTACGCACGTATACGGTGCGCGACGTGCCGCAATGGGCGAGAAGCACCAATAGTACATGGTTGTTCTGGTTGCGAGGAGTCACACTTCCTGCACGGCTTCCTTTGGGAAATCGATGCATTTGTGAGGTTCGTATTGGAGCACTACTGACTCCCGAGGGTGGGGTTGCAGTTGCCCTACATAACCATGAAGCTCTTTCAACCGCAAAAGATATCATGGCTATGGAGGGCAACTGTAAGTCATCTTGTGCATGGACTCCAGCCTTTCAGTTGGTTGTTCCTTTGTGCCCCGTACCGAGAGTTTCAGTGGGTGTTTGGAGTCGTGTTTTGAACTTTGTCTGACTGCCAACTTATGTAATTTGTACCAAACATGTTGTAACGGAGTTGTAGCGGAGCAAGACATATGTAGAACACTGTAACAGGATCAAAAGAAACATTGCTTGACAGCTTTGGGACCTGCGTTTCACCGCGCTGAGCACGGTTTCAAGTAGGTAACTGTATGGCTCAATGGGGCCACAAGGTCAATTTTTGTATCGATCGATCGTACTCGGCGCATTTTGACATGACGCTTGGGCATGCCTTTATGTGAGTCACATATAGCGGGATGTTGCTCACGATATATACTTGGTAGATAAGCAAAATGAAACGCGGCTCGGATCCATATACAAATCGTGTACTGCAACCAAACCGTCCTGACCTATTGGCGCGGTGACCATCCTCATTCCATTTGGATCGGTCGCTTTCATAGAGATGCAACAACTCAACAAGCCACGAACCATAGAAGACTTTCAAGTTCACATGTGGAGACGACCCTGCGCGGGGACAATGTCGGTATTACCCACCTACCAGAGAACTGCTCCAATCTCCGCTAGATGATTCATACAAATCCCTCATCCAAACAATATCTTGTTAGCTTCCTCCACGAGCGCCGCATTAATACCGTTCGTGGCAGCGAATGGCGCAAACCCCGTCGCCTGACGGCCCTGGTGGGTAGTTATGTCCTCTGGGGTCGCTCTGTCTAGGAATCTGGATTCTCCTTCACCACCGGGAAAGTCACTTGGGAGGGATATATGCTCGTAAATCAGACGTAAATTCTCAATGTATATCGGAACTCACGGTGCAGGGAGGCCGTGGACGAATTGGGTCCGTTGGCTACGGAGGTACGAAGCACTGGTGGATAGTATTTACAACCACGCAGATGATCGAGAACATCGGACCTCACTTTTTGATACACAGTGGAACGGCTGGAATGTACAGCACCGAGGAGTCCCCCTTGCCCTTGTGTTCTCCTTCCACAGCATGCACGGTATCACAATGCCCTAATCAATCGGTTACGGTTAGCCCTGTTCGTCATGGTGTGATCCAGGATTCTGCGGTCATGCATACTCACAATATACCTGATCCCCAGGTTCAACCCTCGGAATAGGTGTCATCGTCTCCGCAAGTCTCAGGTGCGGATGTGTGACTTCATTTAGTTCCTGCGTCTTACCTGGCACGCTACCAGGGAACTCGCTACCTTCTAGGTTCAATTCCCAATCCTCCGCAGCCAGACTTGCGCTCTGTGCCTCCCCGAAGCTTTGGTCCGTCTTCCACGTGGCGACACCACGCGGTTTGAAGAATGGACGCAGAATGATGTAAGCAGTTGCAAGGGAGAGCATGGGTAGGACGCGCAAGGTGCCTTCGTTGACGTCTGTAGAAGACATGGACGTCCAACCTTGCCAACATCGAAGGATTGTGCACTGGTTCCTGCGTTGCATGAGCAAATCGTGAATTGACATGTTTCAACGACGAAGATGCTGCCAGAATAAGGCAACGGAAGAGGAGGCGAGGAAATGAATCCAAGACGTACGGTGTATTGTATAGATCTTGTTTTGCATTCACTCTCCAGGTTGCGTCAAACGGATCGAATGTCTCCCAGCCGCGCTGTCCGCCACAGAAAATCTTGGTCCATACTCTTCTAAATGTTGTGTCTTCCCAGCGCTCGACGCTCCCTCCGTCGATGTGTGGACCAAGTGTGAATGACCGATCTCCGGGAGTACGTATGCGGAGACGGTCAAAGTAACTAATGGGTGCTGTGAAATCGACGGAAGCGGGAAAGGTGGCAGAGGAGTGCCAAAGAGATAGAAGAGCCTTTTGGGTATTAAGCAGGGAAGTGTGCGTACGCGCATAAAGTTGTGATTTCGAATTGTACAGTTCGTATGCTTGTATATTCTCCGCGGGGAAACCTGCCAGTAAATACGTTGAGCGCTGTGGATGGAAGCTCTCAGTAAGGTGACACCTTTCACCGGGTTCGCTGCAATATAGTCTTTGATGTGACGTTTCCAGTTCAACGCTTCCTTGAGTTGTTCAAATATGTCGGTCGCGTTGAAAACAGCGCAGCGATCACGTGTACTCACTTCTTTTGGTACACCCCCTGTAATAACTACAACGCCTGTCTTTCGAATTGCATCTCTTTGGCTTTCCGATAAGCCAGCCTCTATCTCTCCGTATGAAATACGTGGAATGATCTCCACAAACGATTGAGTATGCCAGCATGAGTTGCGCGAAGCGGGAAACAAGCTTACATCTCCTCTCTTGGAAATGATTTCCTGCACACGAGGCTTAAGAGCCTCCAGTACTCCTTTCCAAGCCGGCTCAAGCACATCGGGCGCCACACCCATGTCACGCAGCACGTCTTTCTTTACGGTCGAGAACCGTGCAGGGAGTGGTGGGACGTCGGCATTCGGACCAAGAGTAGTAAACACGTCGGCAATAGTACCACCTTTCCTCGCTCCTCGGGTGGCCTCGGTAGCCAACATCGCGATACGGTTACCCGGACGAGGCATTGGATAATAGCGAAGGAGGGGACATCTCACATAACCCCGTGAGGGGAAGGAGATACTGGGCTTGTGTAGCATCCTCGAAGTCAGGGAAGAGGGAGTGACCAACCGGACCACGAGTGGATGCGTAGATTGATAAGGGATCCTGGAAGTGCCCTTTCCACTCTCTCCCACCGAGTCCCACGGACACCCTGCCGAAAGAGGAATTTCGTCTACGCGAGACGACTTCGTGACCGCATTGCGCTAGCGGACCAGTCAGGTAGAAACCATTTTCCGAAATTATCCCGAAATTTCCCCGGCCACCGAGCAGAGTAGTCCCCAAATCCCTGCGTGACCAGCGCATACTGGGTCGTAATCATTCCCATCCTGAAAACACCGAACATCAGAACCATGATAACAAGGCATGGGCGAAAGGAAATTATCAAACGAAGAGTCACACCCTTCAAGTCCTTCGTACCTGCGTCTGGCGCAGACGGTTTCATACATCATACCGGCATGGACGAGAACCGCCCTATAACGTGGTTTGAGTGGGTGCGCAGACATACAATCGTCTCCCATTGTACGGAGAACACCCGTCTGGAGCTGGAACGTGTATGT
The DNA here is from genome assembly GCA_038092675.1 of Boletus rufocinnamomeus. NCBI lineage: Eukaryota > Fungi > Basidiomycota > Agaricomycetes > Boletales > Boletaceae > Boletus > Boletus rufocinnamomeus. The sequence goes on along the minus strand of JBBPQV010000720.1, from coordinate 5,010 downwards.
TATGCGCGGTATGTCGCGAGTCGGGCTAATGAGGATTGTATACTCGTCGTGAACCAGGTCCTGCAGCCGAGATATGATGAGCACTCGTCGCAGCAAGGTCACCTATCTAGGATCCGAGTAAGAACAAGCGCCAGGGACGCCCATATCGAGAATAAGGAAGCACGTTTTTGAAGCAACTTTACGCACGAGTAAACCGAACAACACCCTTCAGGTTGTTCCTCGACATTTCGACACCGACGATCGTGTACCACTAGTGAGGATGTCGTCGACGAACACCGGTGCGTAGCGGCTCCGAGGAATGATCGATTGATCGAGCAATGCTGACAGTCCAGTACATAAGACCAAACGACAGTGCTTGACACCGGACGTTCTGACTATGTATACGCGGTCACTTTCCACCCTGACGGAAAGCATATTTTGGGCGGGAGTGGCGATCAGGTTCGACGATGGCGCCTTGCAGACGGTCAAGAGGTCGGGGAGAAAACAGGAACGGCGTTGAAGGCCATTTGTGTGTCAAGGGATCACAAGTGGATAGTATGTGGGACTCGCGAGGGGGCAAGCGTGTGGGATGGAAAGATGGATAAAAAGGTCACCGAGGTGGAGGGCACAAACACGGTGTGGGCAGTCGATGTCTCCTCAGATTCGACCAAGTTTGCCACCGGGACGAGTCGAGAGGGCAGCAACAAAGCGCTAGCGAGCATCTGGAACATAACGACCGGGCAGAGAGTCGTTGGGCCGCTCGAACACAACGACCACGTCAATGGAATCAAGTTCTCCCCGAATGGCGGGCACATCGCCACTACCTGCTACAAAGGCTCTATTCGTGTTTTCGACAGTCGTAACGGCGACGAGCTCATCACTATCGAGACTGTGATATTCGAAATGCTGGCCACTCCGCTTGCATGGTCAAACGACGGCGAGCAAATTTTTGCCACATCTAGCGACAACAGGATCAGGTCTTTCAGTGTCTCTACCGGGTCCCAGCTTGTCGAGTCGCCGATTCTCGATGGGACCATCGTCTACTCCATCGCTCTAGCCACCAATGGAAAATTCATCGCTACCTTCACAGATCACTCCATCTTGTTCCTGGACACATCGACACTCACTCAGATTGACCCTGTCATTGAAGACAGCCAATACAAACGGTCGATTGCCATTTCCCCGGACAGTAGCTATCTTGCGACCGGACGGGGTGACGGGAAAATCATCATCCATGATCTCGCCAAGATTCTCCCGGACTTGTATGGTCCATTCCATGTAAGTACTTGTACATTCATAGTCCTGGCATGTTAAGCTCCATTTCATCGCCCACATTGACAAACTATGTTAGACATTTACTCGCGAGGAAAGACAACAAGACGAGCAGCCTTCGACTCCGGGTGGTCACGACAACAAACCACCCGGCTCTAATCCGGTAGGAGTTTCCCATTCCGTCACCAAGAGTTGCGCTGACTCTATAGTCTGCTCAAGTCCGAGGGACACAGCGAAGACAACGATGGTGATCTCCTCGATGTACGAGTTCGTTCGTTTCTCACTTGAACCAAGTTCTGACGATGGGATAGGTTGAGGTACCGTCGAGCACGCCTGCTCCTCAGTTCGACTTTGACGAGGTTGGTAATCACTGTTTTTTTTTTCTTACTTCCGTTTTGACGCTGCTGAAGGCACCATCTCCGACCTCCGACCATCCTCAGGAGCATGAGATACCGCTTTCCCATGTCGAGTCACACCAGCGCCGTTTAATATTCAAGAAGTGGCTACAGAGGAAGAGTAATAAGGGCACCACTTTACCAAAGTCTGACCAAAGTCGCGGAAACGTGCGCCAGCCTGCCGATCGGCGATCCCCTTCCCGCTCACCAGTGAGAGTGGAGGCCTCAAACGAGGGATATTCGAGAATGGCGGCAGGTCAACGTCAACGAGTGAGCACCCTTCCTTGGTGGACGAACGGATGGGATGTATCTAACATATCATCTTAGCGAGCGGTCGCAAAACCTGTCGTAAGACAACAGGTTCGCTTTTCCTCGGATCTGTATGCAGGCACTCATCACACGTTACAGCGTAAATCGCGTCGCAAGGCTGCTGTTCCAAAGCATCCGAAGGAGGATGCTTCCCGTAGTGGACAACGTGCTGCAGATCCAAGGGCAGCAGACTCGGTACGACTTTTTTTGCTGAGGTCGACCTCGTCACGACAGCTCACGTCCCATTAGACACAGCAGGCGACCGATACATCTCAACCCTCAGCCGGCAGGGTCCATTTAACGGTCCGCGTTCCTTTGCTTTCCCCTACATTGTTAGACTTACGGTCGATCAGCATCAACAAGAAACAGGCAACTCTACCCTTTCGATTACGTTTCCTACGTGGATGTTGTGTTTTCGCTCAGGTACACACGATGACACGCATTGACCCAGATAATTCAGTGTGATTCATGCCTATACTATGGTGGATAATTGACAACTTGATGGATAGATCTCAAGGAATGGGAACCATTTTTGTAACGCGCATCTCTGCTACTGCTGGACAGTAATACCGAACACGACAGGCTGTTTCTTGATGCATTCCTGAGGGTTCACATCAATATTGATGGCGCTACAGCTGAGTCCAATGAAGGCAAGCTGGGACGAGGCCGCCGATGTCTGATTTCTCCTGCGCGTCGCCTCATTCGTGAAACGAGGCAAAAGTATCTCGTGGCATTGCGACGGCTCTCATATCGCCCCGACGTTGGGGTGCGAATAAAGGAGCGTCTGGAATAGATCATCGACGAATGTTTCGAGGGACGCGTATTTGATCGAATGCATCGGGTCGTCTGGGTTGGCGTCCTCGAATTGTCGTGTGCGATGGATAAGAGAGAGTACAATATTTTGTGAATGTGCTTCCTTGTCATCGGTATCGTCGCCAGAGCGCCGAGACAACGCGAGGAGTTTGTTGATATGGTGTAGTTCGACCGAGGATGAAGTCCCCGCGAACACTCCATATGCCCTGACAGACTCCGGCACCTCCAAATCCGCTCTGGGGTCAATAGATCGAGGTAGTGGCGCTCGCTGCTCGGGGGGGCCACAGAGATTGGACGGCATTAGCATCTTTATATTGGACTTGCCCATCAGCGCCATAGCACCTATACCACCATACACGCTCTCCCTACTCATATCACCGTACGCGCTTCCACTGCCTCCACCATCATCCGCGAAACCGCTACTCTCAAACTCGACACCCGAGCTGTACTCCCATTCTTCGCTCGTTATTTGCATCGCATGTTGGGCAACAGCCATCTGTATTGGTGTTTCGCGATAATGAATGCACGTCAATGCACAGCGAAATATGCAGGATCATTTCTGGGCTGAGGTAGGACCACTGGGAGCATGCCACTGGTCATGGACTGCATCGTACCACGGACACCATTCTCCATCGTCAGTTGATCGCTGGTTTAATTGCGACCACGCACCCCCAGGTCCTCGTCACGGTCATCATGCACCAGCGGCCCACGAAGGTGTTGACCGCGTATATACGTGAGGTAGAGCGAGGGCGAGTGGGCTGGTAGTCTTTCCTGACCAAAAGGAGTCGGGTATCGAATGGGTAAGAGACACGAGTGGAGTGCGAGAGTAACTTCGCAACGTCGACGATCGTGCAGCGGAAGCAACAGCCACTGCGTTTAACGTGTGATTCTGAGCAGCGTCACGGGGGTTAATCATCATCGACGCACGTTGTCGAGCGTCTATTTCGGACTGAGGAGAAAGGGCGGGAGGAGTGACATTGAACTGAATTTGCGACACCGCTGGAAGCGGCGCCTATGTCTTAGCGGTATTTTGCCTCTGAGGAGGTCTGGATAACACAGTGAACGACGTGGGAGGTTCGCGTTCCCGGATCTGGATTGGTACAATGCAGTCAGAGGATGGATTGACAGATGGTTTGCGAGCCCCGGAGAGTTGATCCAGCTCATTATCCAGAGTGCCAGTTGACCGAATGGTATTCGTGAGATCCTCGTGTCTGCCAGGTCCCTTGGATTTCGGGAGGGCAGGCATGTCACATGTCACTCCTGGATTTGCGATGATGCATTGTAGATGCGGGCTTGTTGAGTGGCGTAGTTTCTGCTTACTTGCAGATGGGGATATGGGGAAGAAGTCAAAGGAAGAAAGCGCGAACGCCGCGGAAATAGAAAACGGTTAATCCTTCCCAATGTCTTGCTCTTTGCACTTCGTATTAAATTTTCGACCGGATTCTCATGCCACTGGATGGCATCGACAGCAATGGACCCACACGCCAGAGATTCAATGCGAATGAGTGGCCTGGCAGGCGTCCAAGGCCGACTATTGGAGTGGTAGCATTGACTCAGATAGCTTGTGGGGGATCTTGTGGGGTGAGATTCAATCGATAGGGCTAGGGATAACATTGCCACATGCGCGAGTCCCGTCGACACGGCGTATTATTGTCTGTTTACGACCAGGTTTCTGGACGGTTTTGCCATCACTATCAACCTCTTCATCATCTTCGGGCTCGGAATCTGTGTCCACAGCGGAGGAATCGGACCGAAGGCTTGGAATCGGTGCAGCGGCGGTGTTTTTGTTTGACCGTGGGCGGTCGGGGCCCGAGACGACCGCATCGATGTGCGTTCACTGCGATTGCCATCTACCAGAGGGTGTCCAGAGTGGATGGGGATCGGAATGAAGGCATGACGGGCAATCACAGGCTGCCTTTGTAAAAGATGGAAGGTTTTGCTGATGTTGAATGCTTATCTAGTCACTCGCAATGAGGTCGCTTGGCATGGATCCAAGAATAAATGCCAAGGACACCTGAACAGACCAATATGGAAACATGCTCATGAAGCAACTTTGCGCACGAGTACATCGAACAACTTGTTCCTTGACATTCCGATACCGACGATTGCGTACAATTAGTGAGGATGTCGTCGACGAATACTGGTGCGTAGCAGCTCCGAGAAGTGATCGAGCAATGCTGAAAATTCAGCAAGACCACGCGATAGTGCTTCACACCGGTCACTCTGGTCAGGTATGGGCGAT
>JBBPQV010000719.1:0-15973 GCA_038092675.1 Boletus rufocinnamomeus | reverse complement strand
CGGGGACGGTGGGCGTCAAGAGACACAGTCAGAGGCGACACACGGTCCTAAATACCTCGGCGACTGTAAACCGTATCAAGGATGCCGAGGAGAAGCGGGTGCGTCGTGGCTTCTCGTGCGCTGGCGTTTATCTCTCGCTCATCGGACCGTCGCACACAGGCTGCGATTCCAAAGAAGACAAAGATGGCCACTCGATTACCGACACAAGACGAACTCATCGCACGGGCACTCGACACCGAAGAGGGAAACATTACGGAACACAGAGATTACCTCCGTCTCGAAGAAGAGAAACGTGCCAAGGCGCGCGTGGTGAAGCAAGCCATCGAAGGCCCCGTTCTGCGATGGATCAGCAAGAAGGAAACCATCCAAGTGGAAGTCCAACCACCTCCACCCCCACCTCCGCCCCCAACGACGACAGCGATGAGCGCCAATATGTATGCAAAGTACAGCTTTGTGTACACGCCTGGCGTTGGGCCAGGTACGGTAGGGAGTCAGGCGTATAGTACGCCATTTTATTCGTATACGCCACTCACAGCTCAGAGCGCGGCGTCGAAACCACAAGAAGCGTCCGCGGGTGCACCAGCGACGGCATCGTCATCGTATTCGAGCGGGAATCCAGAGGTACCCTCTGCAGGCCCATCGACAGCTCCGACATCGCTTACACCACACTCCGCACCACTCCCGTCGTCCACCTCTTCCTCGAACATCCAGGATCCCGTTGCGCCCGCTGCAAACGCCGTCTCCTCAGTCCCGTCAGCGCCATCATCGCAGCAGCAACTACAGCAACCACAAACACAACCCCAAGCACAACCCCCAGCACAAGCACAAGCGCAACCTCAGGCACAACTTCAAGCACAACCTCAAGCGCAAACACAGTCTTCAGCACAACACCAACCCCCGCCCGTCCTCGTTTCCTACCCACCCGCCCCAACCACACCTCTCATCTCCCACCGCACTGAAGACGTCTGCAAGAACTACGTTATTCACGAGCTCTCCCAATACATTCCCTCCAACCCCACATGGAAAGACACCATGTCAGCCATGTTTGGGGATCATGTGCGATGGGATGAGGTGAAGGTGTTTACAGGCAAGGGGCGGCCATTAGGTGAGTGTTTTTCGTATCTTCGGTTTCTGTTTTATACATTGACTTTGTTTCATTTCATTTTTCCCCTTGTTTGTCTGCGTCTATACTGGTACTAAACTATCGACCCTCCACTACTCATCTATCCTTGGCCGTCGTTTGACATTAGCCCGACCGGTTCGTACGTGTCCCATCACAGGCCAACCTGCCAAGTACCGCGATCCGAGAACAAACGTCCCGTTTGCCAATATCGGTGCGTACGACGTGTTGACGAAGGTATTGGGGAGGGGGTACGTGTGGTGTAGCGCATTGGGGTGCTATGTCGCGGTGGGTGAGACGCGTCGGGGGCATATCGGTCCAGGTGGAGAAGCTGAAGGGAGCGGGCATGTTGGTGCGGGTGTGGTTGAAGGGCAAGAAGATGGGAACGTAGCGGATGAGGATGGGCCTGAGGCTGAGGCTGAGGAGCCGGAAGATCGGGTCACGAAGCGGCGCAGGGTTGGGATTACAGACGGATGATCAATCGATCGATGATAGAGATGGGTGACGGGACGAGCACCTGACAGCATCGTTATCTCCCTTTGTTACTCTCTCGAATTTCGACCAGGTACTGTGTCACGCGCGGTATTGACACTGTCAATGGACAGCCGCATCGCGCAAATGCCAGTGAATCGATCCTCTTTGGAGTCATTGTCTCCCGAGGCACACCCGAACGATTAATCGCAACCCTGTCCAATTGTGAAGCAGCATGCCAACGGGGTAGAACGCCGACTTCTTGGGACTCCCTAACCGGGTGGATAGCGTCGACTGTCAGGGAAACGTACGGGAGATAGTCGATGATGTAGACAACAACGAGCTTCTATAGACCGAACGTCGTGTAACTGATACATATCTTATAGTCGTTATTTATCTAAAGCACGTCCAACATCCGTACGTTGTCAATCAACACGTTCAACGGCGTATCTTGCCGTATCTGAACAGTAATCATACTATCCGAAGCGACCCTCCTGTACTCTGCCACGTTTTGACGCGTCGGCGTAAACAACAACGCACCAAACGGTTGTCCAAGGCGAGCGAGGAGCTCGAGGGCTTGCGTTCGCTTGTCCGTCAGCGATACAGGTAAAGGAGACAGGAGCGATGCGGCGTCTCGAGGTCGTGCACTAAACGGCAGCCCGAGACGAGCAATGAGGGATGTCCGTTTCTGCTTGACCGTAAGTGTAGTGTTGGAAGGACCAGGGGAGAACGGTGGATCGTCTATTGGAGAAGACTGGTTGTTGGTGTTCTCCTCGGGAATCATCTCCGTCCTACTTCCAACGGGATGCCTGTCGAGCAGGTAGTCGATCCAGGGATGAACGAGCGTCAGGGAGTCGAATCGAGAGAGATCTTCTGAAGTCGTAATCTCTACAGTCCCGAGGGCGTTCGTCCTTGCACGAAACACACGTCCCGACGCACTCCGGGTCGCCGATACGGGGCCAAGTTTGAAAGTGAGGCATGGAAGCTTCATCCGTTGTCCTCCAAACGACGGCACAAGGAGCTCATGAAGTCGATCATACAACCTCATGACCAACGTGAGATTGAGTGAAGAGGTCCGCAGTCTGGTAGTGATCGCGTCCATTTCAGCACCTTGGATGGCGGGCGGAATGTGTGTCGTCGGCAACTGGTTGAAGACGGTGATGTTGGCAGGGAGGCAGCTATTAAAGCTGCCAGATCTCCCTGTCCACGCAAGGATGCTCGTGTCTCCTGAGCTCGTGAGTAGCTGTGCCAAGAGTCGCCCGAGCCCATGGTCCCCCTCCCCATATACAATCGGCAAGGAGACAGAAAATATCCCAAATAGTGAGTATGCTGCATCCTCAACAAAGGTTGTCTCCCGTCTCGAAGCTAAACACAGCTTCTCCCGGATGTCGTCCGAGCCGGGTCGGAGCGCCATCAAGGCTCGTGCCGAGACACCTGTTGCCTCTTCCATCTCCGAGATGATCTCGGGTGACTCCTTGTGATTGTGAATGTCGAGGTTCAGGTACGGAGTCCAGTCCTCAGTGTAGAATCGGACCACCTTGGATGCATGATATTCCTGGAATGTCCAGGCCCGAGTATTCCAAATGTTCATCACCAGATCACCACGCCGTGATGGAGAGTGAACGCCACGAAGGAGAACGATCGTCATGGCAGAACCCTGGTACCACTTGAACATAGCGACCAGGGCCTCTTGGAGCACGAAATGATCTGCTTTATTGATACAGCACGTATCACTCCACGCCCAATGGAACCCAGCATCCCGCACAATCTTGCAGAACATTTGGAGTTTGTCGTGAGTGGGAAATTTCTCGAGGTCGTATACCACGATACGTATGACTTTTTCGAACAGAGGTTCGTTCTCCTCCCACTTGTGCGAGAACGTAGCATAACGATAGTAATCCGTAACGTCATGTTCGATCCGGGCATGATCGATGTGTGTGGTCATGGAAGATATCAACGCTTTGAAGAGTGGAAGTGATTCGAATGCAGCAGCTTGTTCTGACTTGTTGAAAAGGCGGCCAGAGAGGGTGTTAACGAGGACGCGTGGCGATTCACGGATGGCATCTTGAACCGCCCTGCGGATTATCGCTTGCGTCTCTGCCGGATTTACGTACTGACGATGATGCTCTGAAGGGAAGGATCAATAGATAAACTTCGGCAGGAGGTCGACATCCTCACCGCGAATGTCTAAATCAGGTGACTGCGACATCAACAAGAGCATTACTTCGAATGCATTGATTGCGTTTTCATAGTCTCTCGCCTTATGTAAAGCCGCGTGCTTCCTCTCATAGCCCCACGGGGACAATGGATCGAGCATGATCACCTAATGATAATGCATCGAGAAGAACTAACTTGCACAAGACGGAGGGACGCACCTTGTTCGCGTCATTCAACGCATCTTCCCACAAACCCTGTGCTATGTACGCCTTGCTTCTCTTAATGAAAAGACCTAGTGGTGCGGTCGGATCGATGGAAAGTGCAGCTGAATACTGAGAGATAGCATCGTTATGCCGTTCAGCACTCATTGAGGTATCTCCGAGGCCCTCTAGCTTGCCTGAACAACGACATTTGAAGTCTAACATAAAATGGTTACAAACAACGACACCTACACGGCTGCGAGACCGCTTACCAGGAATCCATTCTACCTGGTCATCATGCACGTGTGTCTGCTCTGCCGATTCGTCCACCATTTGGCGGAAGCACTCGCTAGCATCCGCGAGGCGATTGATCCTCTCTAGATGTTCACATACAGCCCGATAAATGGTGAATCTCGGAACCATGAACTCCCAACCAAGAGTGTCAGGCCCACAAGCCCATAAGATACCAGAGAAAAAGGAGATACTCACACTGACAGCAGCAACCAAGGCATCTTTCCATGAACCACTTGCCAATGCTGATTTTGCCCACTCTCTCAAGAGCGGGAGGGTGGTTGGTGAATGGAGGGTTGCATAAGGTATCGTCGTTTCATCGTGTCGAGCTACCTTCGAAGTTGCGTCATCGTCACTTTCGGGCGTGGTGAGACATCGGTGGGTGAAATCTGTAAAGAATCGAATCCACGGCAACCAAATTGGTGGAGTATGAACTCACCAGAAACCCACTTTGTGATGGGTCCACTCATATAGACCTCCTCATCAAAGGTATTTACTATTTTGAGAAAAGCTTCGCCTGCATCCGTCGTGCGACCCGCTGCATAGAGGGCTTCACAAAGACGCTGTCGGATCATAATGCCGAGACCATCGAACTTCCAGTCGGATATCTGTCAAAGACAAGTCTTAAACAGTGTCCATTGTCCATATGGCGCAAGATAGTCGTTGAAGCTTACGAATGAGATAACGAAAAGGCGAGGCCCCACGGAGTACGGCATTTGGGCACGTGCATGCTCGAAAAGCCGTATTGCACGTTCAAAGTTGCTGTTCTTCATATGCATGTTACCAAGGAGAAGGTACATATATGCCTGCAAGAAATGTCAGTGGTGATATCCGTCATGCGGCAGCGTGGTATGCACGTGCCTGAACCGCACAGCATGTTGAGTTGAGCTGCACCGTGGCGATGAGGTCGCCAACGCGCGATACCGCATCGCCGTGCTCTCCAGCCATGAACAGGACGACAGCCTAAGCAAAATAAGCAGGTGAGAGGCAAACAAGTTTCACCATGCGCAGGATACACACCTTGATCAGGAGGAGAAGATCCACATCATTTGGATGACAGTGCCTGAACGCGAGGTCGCACACCCGATAACCTTCCTCCTTTTCCCCCCCGCGGATGAGTGCAATACTCTTTGCAATGTAGCCAATTACAGATGATTGAATCCTGATGGACTTGTGGTAATTTAGAGTGAATATAAGCGTGTGTGGGGAGAACAAACGAAGACTTACATTTTCGGCGTCGTCAATCGCCATGTCACAATGTCGCATATGCACACCTACGAGCGCTCTGTTGGCGAGTGCATGATGGCTCGGGTCCGCAGAATTGGTGATTGTTCGCGTCAATGATGCTTCTGTGTCTGCGAGCCGGCCCTGCTTCCAGGAATCGAGTACAACGTCGTTGATATCAATGAATGGTATCTGAGACAAATCGGTTAGTTCGCATGTCGAACAAAGATCAAAGCAAGGTGGTTGGCACTAAAACCATTCCAATATGGTAGTTGATCCGAAGATACACGATACTTACAGTAAAATAGGATGGGGGCAGGAGATCTTGGCAATTTCTGATGGTGATGTTTCCGCTCTCTCCACCGATTGCGAGAAACCTGTCGTCCAGTGAGAGTACGATTGAACGTATGCTTTGAGTGTGTCGGATGAGACCAAGTCGGGTGTGTGTCGACGTGTCCCAAAACGTGACGGTATGATTTGTAGAGTATGCGATGAATTCCCCATGCTTTGACAGGGCAATGGACGAGATGTAGTTGCTATCGGGAACTGGCCACTCCGAGATTGCTGGCCCGGTGGAGGCTTCGATTTGGCTAATTTTACTGTTGGATATGACGAAGAGCTGTTCTTTTGACCAGAGCAGACCGGTGTTGTAGTACGGGGTGACCTTTACTGGGATGTCCACCAACAAGCGGCCATCGTTGCTGTCGTAGAGTCGAACGGATTCCCGAGTGGTCGTGGCGATTCGCTCACCTTGCGGCGAAAATTTCGCTGCAATTACCCTGTCGTCGTGGCGGAGTGGACCGAGGACGCGTTTGCGAGTTGCGATGTCCCAGACGGTGGCTGTGCCATTGGATGATGCAATGACGAGCCGAGTCGAGCGGGGTGCGAAATCGACGCCGTTTACGTCACTGATATCCTCCCGGTGCGTAAAGATTTTCCCGTATGTGTTTGCGTCCCACGCAATGACCTCGCCCCGCATTGTCCCCGCTGCGATCCACCTCCCATCCTGCGAGACTGCGACACAGTTCACAGACTCCGCCGCCATCACTGCCATTTGCTTCCCGTCCTCCGCTCGCCAAACTCGAACCGAATGATAGTGGCCGCTCACGAGATACTTGTCATTCACTGCAAATGTCACCGCCTTTAGTTGGTCACCAACGTGGATTTCCATGAGCGGAGAACGCTCTTGCCCAACGGTCAGCATCGGCACACTTCTATCGCGTCAGTACGCACCGGTCATTGTCGACGACGTGGACATCAGCAACGTGACAATGTAGCAGACTCGGAGCGATGGAAAGAGTTCACGCGTTCACGAACAAGCTGCAACTTGTATACATGTTACCCTTTGTTGATATAGACCAGTGCACACAGGCTGCACTGCATCGTATTTTTGGAGCTTGCTCACACCCAGACACCCCGGGCCGCGTTTCCGACGAGCAACCGTTCCTTCACGGATTTCAATGTTCCCAGTGCATGCACTGTCTCACGAGAACACACAATGGATACGAACAAGCTTCAAGTATCTTTGGGGCCGAGTGGTCACACATGTTCCATCATGATATAGCACACTTCATCATAGTGGATATGTCTGCTCAACGAATCCAAGATAAAATACGCACGACTCATCACTCGGCCTCTCGTCCATCTGCGTCCAGGCAGGCGAGATAGTAAATACCCTGCTCCGCAAAGTAGACATCGTAATATTGATCGTATGTGTTACATAGATGTAATGGTGCTCAACCGGTCCTCACGGTTCGCGGGCGGTTTCAAGCTTTTCAAGTTTGACCGGATGTATTCTTCAACGCGTTTCTCCTACGCTCAACACACCCGGCGTCCTGCAGAATGCATTAACTTGAATGAACCGCCATGTTCTCTCGCAACCATCAATCCACTACTCTGTCTATTTTCTGTGCTTCTATGTCCACGTAGGCGACCTATCGGATTCCCAACAAAGCAGACACACGGTGGCGGATAGCGTTGTGCACCAGTGTGTCCCCCGTTCGGAGGCAGGAGTTCGGGATGGGTGTCGGACGGCCATGGGCCAGGTTGACCGGTGACGCGAACAGCCACCAGCAGCCAGTCGTTTTCTTGATAGGTGCCAGTGTGTCACGGTATTGATCACGGTGAACAAGTACTTATCACTTCACTCCCACTCTATGCAATTATCCTCAGTAACGGTCGTTCTCAGGCTCTTGACGCACAATGACACATGATAGGTAGCACGTGCCAGATTACTGCTCAGCGCCTTGGCTGGCGCTAGTATCCATCTTTTCTCCAACCTCTCGTCTGTTCGACTCGTGCTGCCACAATATGACTGATCCTCCACCACAATTGTATGCAAAACATTTACTACCCTTCGGTTATGGATATCCTTTATGGACACCAGAGCCCTCCCATGAACTCCTACTGCGCCGTCAGGACGGACTCCGGATTGGCGATGTTGGCGTCATTGATCTAGAGAATGGCAGTTTTGATGTCTTCTTCAACATATGTCTCCCCCGTGAACATCCCTTGCACCGAGTCACTGGTGTACCTGACAATTTCGTGCCTATCGAACTTGATGAATGGGACATTGCTTCCTTTCCTCATGCCGAGTACCCTGGTCGGGTTATTTCGACCTCTTCTGTGACAGCTAGGTCCATCGAGCCATCTGGAGAAGCTACGTCTCGGTGGGTCACGTCTCCCTTCTAGATAACGGGTGTTCGGGCCGATCAAACTGACTATACATCATGGAAAACAGTCCCTTCACTTACGACTTCAGTTTCTCCTCCAGCGAAGGCGCGCTTCTCATTCTTCCAAAAGGTGCCGAAACCTACAAGCTCCGCAAGAGACAGATGTTCAGAGATGTAGCAATTCGAAATGCAGCCAACTGGTACAAGTTCGCCGAGCAGCACCTTGGTCGCATCATCACCCACGACTCCCTCTATCTAATTACTGGGTTTTCCAAAACGAGCTCCTGGTCAGTTGCAGCGTTCCATCAAGCTACTGGTACCGCGGAATCATCTGCACAATTCAAGGCGTTACAAGTTGGGGAGGGTAATAACATGTCTTACACATGGGAGACTCTGCGTGCGTTGGATTGGCGTGTGGGACCACAGATTGACGTCGGAATCCCGAACCAATCTGTATTCATCAGTGGGTTTAAAATTGCGATCGGAGAGGGCATACTGGGGAAAAAATGGGTTGAAGTCGAGGTAGATGCCCCGCCTTCTCAGTCGCGGTCGATGAAGTTCTCCAATGGAGGTAACGGCCCGGGTCCCTCGCGTGCTGGGAATCTTTGGAAAAGGCTCGTGTATAGGGGTGATAGCGGAGGTAGGAAATCGGCTGAGCAGCCTTTGCCAGCCACTCGTTCAATCAAGGACCCAAGTACAACTTTCTCGTCGGCTCCGGAATCTGGCGATGCAGGTGCCACCGTGGGGCACATTGCGATCAGTCATGTACCACAACCTCTCCAGGTCAGCGGATGATATACTCACAAGTTCTTACCAATGCTGACAGCAATATCCAGAGCCTTCACCCGTCAGACGTTGTCAACCGATATTTGCTAAGCAAGGTGTGTTATAGGTTACTTATGAATTGATGGGGTTGGACGACCACGTTAATCGTCCAGGAACCTTCGGCGAGCGTTGCTATCACTCACGATACTCAGTGGAGTATTCTGTTTGACAAGGTTTGTTGTGAAGCATGTTTGATTGATTCAATGATCTCTGACGCCTTTGGATATGCCAGGAACTATTGAAGCCAGAGGACCTTGGCCATGACGGCCGGCTACAGAGGATCGTATCCGAGAACTATCGTCTAATATTTCAAGAGGGTAGGTCCTCTATCGCTGAGCTGCCACACATAACTCACTTGGTTCGAGGCGCTGTGTGCTTGCAAAGCCTCTGGCACGTCGTCTCTCCCTTCTAAATGCTTTCGTAGAATCATGCTGACCATAGTGGACAGCGACTCGTCCATACGACTGACGGATATCGATGATGCTACTCGTGAAGCATGGAGAGAAGATAAGTTAGATGATGCTGAAGAAATACTGTCGAGGCATCTCATCCGTCACACGGACTCTGATTACTCCGTGTTTGCCAATCGAGCGCTTATCCGAGCACGTTTACATCATTGGGATGCGGCGCTGAGGGATGCTGAAGCGGTCAGTTTTGTATTCTTTTTTACGATACCCTCAAGGTGACCCCATTGTACACGTAGTCGATTGACATCCAGCCGTCGGTGGTTGCTCACGTCGCAAAGGGGTTTGCACTGTTCGGGCAAGAAAAGTACGGATTTGCAGTCGAAGCCTTCAATGTTGCTCTCCGACAATGCGACGTCCGTGATAGAGATATCGTGTTGCTAATTAAGGTGAGCTAAACATCCATGTATGCCAGTTTACTTATAACCTGTTCGTGTCAGTCTATCGTGTTGTTTGAGGTCAGGTATCATGCCGAAGGCATGGCCGGTATCGCTGACATGATTGGGCGCTGTCCGGTTGAGACCATGTCGACATGTTCCTCTGTTCAGGCAAGTTTTTCCGACGAACGACTGTGGCAGTCTCATGAGATGCTGTCTGTAGGCAGAAATGTATGTTCGGCTGGCGACGTTGGCGACCAAGAACGAGGACTATGATAGGGCGCTGCAGCTCTTGTCACGGACGCAATCGCTTGGGCCATTCCATGCGAATGCAGAGTTGGAGATTATCTCTTTGGTAAGTGGAAGTCCACTGCATTATAGCGTATGTTGATGATTTTAGATATGCGGCTGGAGGTTCGATAATCTGCAGTTTACCATTCGTCGGCAAAACTGTGAAGTGCTGTATGCTGCTGGGCGTACTAACGAGGCGATGGAGTCACTCCGGACCATGACACACGACCTTGGGGAGGATGTAAGAGCAAGAAAAGACAACGCCGAGTGGATCACTAGTGAGCAAGTCCATTCGCATTGGTGTTGACTTAAATAAAATATACTCTACTTTAGCTTTTACCCAACGATGTCTGAGGTCACTGGAAAGTCTCGGTGACAACGCAGTGACGTCGCGAAATCACACCGAGGCCATCGCCCATTACTCGATGGCATTGAGCATGGGTCCGGTAACACGGGAAGGCATTCTGATCAAGCGGAGCAAAGCATACGCAGCAACGCATATATGGGACAACGCGCTGAAGGACGCGGACGAGGTATGCTCACTACTATCCCCATTTCATCAGCTTGTGTTCAACGACATTGTTTGTCGAGGCGATCAACTTGAACCCTCTTTCCCCTATGGGCTATGAAAGAAAGCATGAGGCGCTGCAGGGCATGGGTCGGTACGACGAGGCAGTCCGAACTTTAAACGACATGCTTTCTATTCTTGAACGCTCCGCTGACCCACAGACACAGCGTGAGTCTGTTTTCTTATCTGATAAAGACACGGGTTGATATGCTTCTGCAGATCTTCGCTCAAGATATAGCAATCCTTTACGGTCGACAACAGCGATCGAATCTCTGAACACTCGTACTACGTTGGCCCTACCAAATCATCCGCCACGCCACAGTCCCGAGGACAGTTCGGCCATTGAGCCAATGGTCACAACTTCCCAAACTCCCAGCCAACATGCTCCTGATACGACAGATACAGTTCAGTTGGAAAGAGAAGAGGTGGATCGAGCCCAGGGTCTCCCTGCACGACATCTCGAACAGCAACGCAGTGTTCAGCTTGCAGAACTCGTTGCGCAAATCGTTGCCCTCCGAGAGCAGCTGGCTTCGGATGTGACCACTTCGGATCGCGATCAGGTGTTGCTCAATCAGTTGACAGATGTCCTGAACACGATGTTGCGGTTCCCGCATGTGCAAGGAATAGCGGCATCGCGAGAAGACGATCGGAGCCAAGCCACTGGAAGCATGCCTGGTAAGCGAATGATAAAAGACTCGGAGGGCCGCGGTGGTACTGAACTCGTAACAGCACCTCTATATGCACGCGAACAAATCCCAACCATAGTTGTTGAGAGCATCCAAAAGCCGATCCTTCCTCAGGAGCCATCGGGGACCCTGACGACTCCCTCGGAACACGCATCAGTGCACGATATGCACGTTCAGAGATACTCTCCCATATATGCCTCCCCGGAGATTCCCCGGCCTGTCCCTTTGCGACCTTCTGTGGAAGTGCCTCACGGCGAGCGCCACAGACACAGTGATATCTATGTAGATCATTCAGAAGATACGCGGCATTATGAGCTCCACGATTACCCCCCTAGGCCCCGTCGTGAACGCCGAGAACAAACAAGCAGCTCCGACAGCGGTGATCAGTCTGCTGATATAATTAACGCTTCACGACGACACGATCGCCGCCCGAGCGACCCCTCCGAACGCCTTTCCGCAATTGAAGAAGGGGATGTGAGTACTCGATCCAACTCTCCAAAAAAACCAGAGTTGGTTGGCCGCGATCCTGGCGGAACTCTGCCGCACGCAGCCTCACCCATCAAAATTGTTGTCCCTCCGCCGGTATCCTCGACCCTTGTGGCCAGGTCCAGGACTGAGGGATCCAGAACGACATCATCGGATTCCTCATCCGATGCAGAAAGCCTCATTTCGCGCCGGGAGCCAACGTCGAGACGGGTTTCTTTTATGGCAATTCCCCAAGTTTACTCTGACCCAGTGCCAACGACTGCAGACGTACCGCCTAGGCGACGAGAGTGGTCGTCAGGGGCCTACCCTTCAATGCGCTCCGAGGGAGGATCGGAAAACCTTGGACGCTACGGTGAAGCTCCCAGTTGGTACTACCAGGCTCCCCACAGAGAAGTAGAACTGCTTCCTATCTGCAGGATCGAGCGAGCATTGATTTGTCCCATAGACGCTCGCCCCACCGACTGCTCCTATGAACGCTCACGTTCAGCAACCAGGTGTTTTTGCTCAGCCCCTGAATTACACCATGCTGCCATCTGGTCCGGTGAGCGTATTCGATGTCTATTTCTCCCAGTCCAATACCTAATTCATTGATCGCTACAGATCCTCGCCCAACCTCAGGCTCCTCTGTATGATGCGCTGCTCGAAATCCTGAGGGTGAGTAGGCTACCCAAACATTTCACTCGTATCAGCAGTCATGAACATGTGCACCTGAATACTACCAGGAACAACGGCTTGCACATCGTGCGAGCATCGACCAACAGCAAGAACTGACGAGACAGATGAGGAATCTCAGCGAATGGCTTATGAGAGAGATGCAAGACCGACTGACCGAAATGCGGGGTATGACTCCGAGAATGTATTCCTATCCACCAATGCCTTCGGAGCTAGTGGACCACCCCCACATCCATCCTCATCAGGGTGTCGGCAGTGCGAGATCAGGTCCGTGTCCGTGTCGAGGCTCGATGTTACTGCACGCGTACTGACCTTACATATTTCAGTCGGACCCGTTCCTGGGACGAACTGGTCAACGGCAACCCCATGGTCTATCGGCAGCACATCCTACACGGCGACCTTAGTTCCTTCTACACGGTCGCCCATGCAACAGCCGGCCGATATCCGAACAGAGTCCGTCGTGCATGGATACGGGACACCCTTCATCCCACCCCTGCCGGAAGCGGATGACGAAGGCGCTCCGCCGCCTGGGTCGAGTTATCCGACCAAGACGTCCCCGCCGGGATCGAAGTCAGTCGCGGATCCCGAATTGGCTTCATCAGAGGTTCAGGCTGCGTCGAACGGTGCGTCGACTTGTGGTTTGTTTGTGTACACGTATTACCAGCTGTTCCTAACATCTCGCGCTTTGCCCTGCGGCAACACACTTTTATTACACCCTGATTTTTTTAGAAAAAATAGTCTCAGTGCCAACACCGAGTTTACCTCCCAAAATGCCAATACCGTATTCACCTCCATCTCGGAAACATCGTATTCGAAAGCGAGAGCCACTCCCACCCCGATCCCCATCTCCAAAACAAGTTGTCTCATGGGAGACATGGAAACGTACGTCTATTCTCCTTTCACAAAAAAAAATCGATTCTCCGACGCTTGCGTTGTTAGCTGATCCTCAGTTGGCTCCAACCCCACCGGATGTGTCGCCGGGTAGCTCGGATGGTGACTATGGTGCGGATCACCTGACTACCACTACCTATGTGCAGCGACCGAAATCAGGCAAGATAGCCTATCCCTAAGGTGGGGTTTATGGGTGGGGTCTGAGGAGCCGACAATCAAGGGTTGAGTCCATGTTAGTGTAGAATGGAGGCTCGGATGTTATGGAGAGCAGAAATTTTTTTACGAAGGGATACATTTGAATGTACTATTCTCAGCTACAGCAATGACCAAGGAGTGTTGCAAAGAGGCTGCTGCTTAGGCAAGAGCAGCTTGTTAGTCCCACTAAGTGCACAATCAAATGGCACCTGCAGCCTGAGACTTGGAAGTAGAACTTGACAACAAAAATTTGCTGGCATCGAGAGCATCCAAAACGGCAACCATGGCTTGGTTTCCACCCATAGAACCTGATTTCGACTGCTGTGGATATACTGGTGGAGAATGTATAGACACGTTCCGGAACACATTGCAGCTATCTTTGACAGTTAGGGGCTATAGGGTGGCTCAACCAGCGAAAGAGAAGTGTTATATCAGCAAAAAAACATGCTCAAGAAGTTGCTGACGAAGTGGCAAGGCCGCAAAAGTCCAATGGCTGGCCAGTCGGCAGCAGGCTGGATGCCTCGTTGCCTAACCTATACTACCACCACCATCTGCACCACTGTTTCCATACACAAACTCCCCCGGGCCCCAATGGTAGGCCCTCCATCATCTGGAGGCAAGCGGAAGCCTGTCATCCAATGGGAACGGCATTTCTCTGGCCGAACTGACTGCCTTATCGAGTGGTGTAAAACTCATCCAACTGATCACCTCAGACTTTTTGCCGATTTGAGTCAAACTGCCCAAGAAGAAGGACGGCCAAAGGAGACTAACAATCAGTCAAAGAAATCTATTTACCTCCCACTCGCTC
Organism: Boletus rufocinnamomeus; assembly: GCA_038092675.1. Classification (NCBI taxonomy): domain Eukaryota; kingdom Fungi; phylum Basidiomycota; class Agaricomycetes; order Boletales; family Boletaceae; genus Boletus; species Boletus rufocinnamomeus. The sequence goes on along the minus strand of JBBPQV010000719.1, from coordinate 1,575 downwards.
AGGCGATTTTTTTGAATGATGAAACCGTTGAACTTCAAGAGTTGTGTCAGCAAGATCCATCACAGTTTGTGCCTGTGATTGAACGACGTATCGCAAGGTGAGTACTCATTTCTTTGTCATTTAGTACTTGATGAAAAGTGTTATAGCCTCTGCAAAAAATATCGCAGCGAACTGGCTGTCATCACAGGAACTGGAGCTGGTCGGACATATGAAAATCTACTCAAGGACAACTCAACAAAGAACATCCTTTGTTTGTCCCTCATTCACCTAGAATCCCTATTTGCACTGATTACTTTTCAGCCGAGGTTACCAAGAGATTCCTGTGGTTTGATGACCTGCACAGATGGTGGAGGAATAACCCTGTGTATAACGTTATGTATGGTAGTGCAGATCCTTGCCAGGACTTTGCTGGCAATGCAGCAAGTTCATTCAAGCTTTCCTATCAGTCCCCAGGCCCAGGTTCCTCCACCAGTTCATTCGTTGCCACTCCGAGTCCCTCAGTCACCACCACCTCGTTCGCTGTCACCCCACCTGTCACCACCGCCTCCGCTGTTGCCTCCCCTGCTGTTAGTACCACCACTATCCCCCCCTCTGCCACCATTGCTGCCACCACCGCTCCCATTGCCCCCACTGCTGTTGCCCCCACTGCCACTGCCACCGCTACCTCTACGGGTGTCACCACCACCACTGTTGTCCCCACTATGGCCGCTGCTGTCACCCCTACTACCACTATTGCCCTCACTGCCGCTGTCACTGCCCCCCCTGCTGTTCCATTGTCCCCCTCCCTCTCGTCCACGTCCACTCCCCTCTCATCCGTCCCCCCTCGACCTGCCTCATCAATTTTTGATGATACTCGTCTCTTCGATGATGACGACGACTTTTTCCACCAGCTTGGAAATACCGAGGACCAAAACCCCCATGGCATCATCAATCTAAATGACGGTCTGATGGAGTCCCGCCAGCCTGTGAAATGGCCCAAGTCCAGTGGACAGCAGGAATCCAGCGCTGCCGCCACATCATCCCGTGTTTTTTTACAGCCGACGGTCACCACTACAACTGAAGAGTCTTCAGACTCTGATGGTGTGGCTTCATATCTGTTGGCCAACCTCAATCTTCAAGCCACGTCACAACACAACATATCCCTTCCCTCTCTCGGTGCTTCACTTTTCTCCGACTTCAACGACAAAGGTTATTCATCAAGTTCAGCCACCATACCCACCACTGCTGCGTCCTCTTCCTCTCGCAAACATGGCCATGAACCAAGTGGTGCCGACAAGATTACTTCAGACTTTACTAGTGCATCACAGTCTCTACTTGAGCAAATCCACGTGTCCCACGAGGAGAAAAGGTTGGACAAGCATGCTCGACACGAGCTCAATCTTTGGCAGACCCAGGAGAAGGCTCGTCAGCGCACTGACCAGCATGACCATCAGCTGCTCCTGCAGCGGGAGCGCCGAGAACACAAGAAAGACATGAAGGACAAGGACCTTGCTTCACTGCAGCTGCAGCTACAGATTGAGCAGCTTAGGACTCAGCAGCTGGCATTGCAGAATGGCATCTCTGGTGGTGAGACCC
>JBBPQV010000718.1:0-16048 GCA_038092675.1 Boletus rufocinnamomeus | reverse complement strand
ACCACAGGGCAACTGGCACCAGCAGGAGGGAAATCAACTCATCAATGAGCAGAGAACATATGACAGACAGGAGCAGCAAGCATTTGTGGACAGAGGCCTTCCTACCTTGAACCTTCAACAGAGAGCTCTCTATGATGCAGTGATGAACAGTGTCATCAACTCCAATGGATCCATGTTCTTCCTTCACAGTGGTGGTGGATGTGACAAGACTTACCTGGCCAAGCTTATTGCTGCTGCTGTTTGTGCAAGAGAAGAAACTGCCCTTTGTGTTGCATTCACTGGTCTAGCCTCCCTTCTTCTGTCTGGTGGTTGTACAGCCCATTCATGCTTCAAGATTCCCATCCCCTGCCATGAACAGAGTACCTGCAATATCAAGAAGGATGACCTCAATTATCAGCTCCTTCAGCAAGCATCTCTTATCATTTGGAATGAAGCAGGATCTCAACATCATCATGTGGTGGAGTCTGTGGATCACACTCTATGCAACTCCTTAATAGAAACCAACCATTTGAAGGTATCACTGTTCTATTTGGTGGAGACCCTAGGCAAATTCTTCCTGTGATCCAGCATGGCTCAAGAGAACAGATTGTTCCTGCCACTCTTACCCACTCCAACCTTTGGGCAAACATGTCTGTCTACTATCTCATTCAAAACATGCATCTTGGTGAAGATCCTGAATCTGATGACTGGGCACAGCAACTTCTTCACATTGGTGTCACTAATGGAGATCTAAACCTTCCTAACCACATGCACTGTGGTAATGATATGCCATCCCTCATTAATGCCATTTACTCTCAGCTCCTTGCCAGAGATCAAAATCAACCCCTTCCTGACCAGTACTTTTTGGATCACACTATTCTTGCTCCTAGAAATCTCCAGGTTTATGAGATCAACTCCACCATCCTTAACTCTGTAGCACCTCAGGAGAAGATGACCTATCTCAGTGTGGACTCTGTCACTAATAGAGAGCATGACTATATCTAGCCAGAAGTCCTTCATACCTTCAACCCCTCAGGATTTCCCCTTCACCAGCTGGAGCTGAAGAATGGTGCCCCACTTATGTTGTTAAGGAATCTGGATCTCATCCATGGTCTCTACAATGGTACTCGGTTGAGGCTAATCAGATCCACTTGGTGCATCCTGGAGTGTTGTGTGTTAGGTGAAGAAGGCAATGACAATGTGGTCTTTATTCCTCACATGGCCCTTGATAGTGGTTTGGAAGATTTCCCTGTTTCATTTTGTTGGTTGCAATTTCCAGTCCACCTGGCCTATGTAATAACCATCAACAAGTCTTAAGGTCAAACACTGAAGCATGTTGGTTTGAATCTAAGTTCACCTGTTTTCTCTCATGGACAACTCTATGTGGCACTCTCACGTTGTACCCATCCTAGAAACATCAAAGTTCTCTTTCCTTATGATCCAGACAATGAAGAAAATACCAAAGTTACAAATGTAGTTTGGAATGAAGTATTTAGGAACTTGGAAATATAATTTGTACTATAGCTTTGTAACCACATTGTTATTTAAAAAGGATCTCAATTGAATATGTACACATTAAGACTTTACAAAACTTGAAAAAACCTTACAGCAAAAAAAAACAGTGGCAAGTAATCTCTAACAATAAACTCTAACAATAAAATTTGCATGATTGTGCCAAAGGCATGACTGTGGGTGAAAAAAAGCTAGTATGAAGATGTTTGCAAGGTATGAAAGGTCAGTCATATCTACTTTTTGTCTTTCTTTGCTGGTGATCCTATGTGTTGCCCTTCCTCTTTTTTTCTGCCTTTTTGTTTGGATGCACTACTTTCACCTTGTATCCCTTCTCTCTTTCCAGCTTATATGCTCACTGTACCTTTGATTGTCTCCTATGCATCATCTGCTGTCACCAATTCCTGCTTTGATCAGCATTGGTTTGCTTGTCAGAGTCAACAAACAATTAATCCTTGACTGCTGATGACATGAGCTTTTGTTATATGGGGCAATCCAGGCTATGGTGGTCATTGTTACCACAGGTTGTGCAAGTCTGTTGTTGGGTAACTTCCAGCCTAAACCTAGCTATTTCAAATTTGTAGGTGAAATCCTCCATGCTTAGGGAGATAGGTGCTCTTTCCAGCTTCATTATCTCTATTATCCCCTCAACTTTATCTGACTTCACATTGTTCTCCATGATGACATACATACAGAGTAGAGGCTTTTGAGTGCAAGTTTGATTTAGGCTGTGGTAAGTCCAACTGCACATGCATAATAACAATGGAAATTGGAGACCAAAGTGTCTCTGCTGGATATATGAAGCAGCAGCCTAGGCCTCAGGCTAACTTTACCCAACCCCTTGGTAGTTTCCAGGTGACTTTCACTATGTCTCCACCACTGGAGCTAGGGAGATACTGATGGGATTTGCCACCACTTGGCCAATATTCTATCTGTTCCAGCCATACTCCATGCTGCTCAACCATAAAGTCTGTGACCAGAAGGGTGTTTTACACATTGTACAGGTTATGTAGGCTGGACTGAAGATTATATTCAAAGGTGGTGGTGAAGACAAGCCACAAGAATGCATGATGTGGCAGTTCTTTGCACCCCCCAATGATATTGATCATTGTAAAGTAGCAACTCCCATGCCATGCTTTGTCTTTCCCAAAGTTCAAACTGATTTCCTTGCAGTGGATGCTAACAAGGGGGTAGAGTGCATCACTGCCTGTTCTGCTCATTTGTATACCATCTGCTTATTTCATCAAGGCTTCCTCATCATACATCTCTGCTTTTGAGCAAAGGCTGAGGAAGTTTTGGTCTTTGCAGCAGGGGTGACAGGGGGTTAGACATGGTAGGGACTATGGGATAGGGATAAAAGATGGGAAATCATGTCTCCTGAATGGCCAGCTCAAATACCATTTGGGAGCAGAGTTTTTCACTTTTTCATCCATTATGGGTTTTTACCTGATGAAGTTATTTACATCTTAGTGAGCTAAGAAAACATGCAGGGGATATATGTATGTTTCCATTAGCCAACACCAGTCTGGCTTGTTCTTCACAACTGAGTATAGGTATAGAAATATGTATCGTCTCTAGAACAACTTGAGATGTACATTGGTTTAACATGTAAAATTAGAGTACAGTACCAGTCTTGAGACCTAAGAGCCCTCTTGCTATCATCTTTTTTTACTAGATCCTTCTCCCCAGAGTGCCAGTATAGGAGAAACGTTAGAGTTGGAGGGATCTTAGCATTGTTCAGATGGCTCTACACATTCAGAGCATATATCTATTTCAAATGGGAGCATGCTTTCTACCTTTTACATCCTATACAGCCTGAAAAGAAATCACATTGGTTGCATGCAGTGTGAGGTATGTTATAAAATAGAACAATGCCTCAGTCCACCATTTCCATTTGATACCACTGGCAGTGGTCAAATGCTGGTGGTATATGCCAACAGGTCATATCTAGTCTCTAGTAAGATCATGATGCTCTTCTCTTGTACTCCTAGAAGTCTTCCAGCCATTTCTACACTCACATATGTTTCCTCCTCTTTTCATTTCCTTTCTAAACACTTTATACCTCCAGCTGGTGCCAGTATATCTATATCTTCCAAACTTTCTCCAGTTTACCATCAGTTTACAAATTCAACCTTTGCCAGTAGCTCTGCTGTCTTGCTATCCATTATGTATTGAATAGTATCTTAGCCATCATATTTCTGATCTCATTTCATCCTTGAGATGACATTTTAATATAACACAAATATCTCTACCTCAGACAGCAGCTCAATGTCCACATTCCAATGGGTAGTATCAAAGGCTCTATGTATCTTCACTTTTGCCAAATCCAACCAACATAGTAAAACTTCAGACCTGTTGTATAGTGGATATCACACAAAGTCAGAATACAAAGCACATGCTGCAATACAAATATGTGATTATTGCTTCTCTCATTGTTTTTGGTGACCCACTTTCTATTGCTTATCTTCCTTGTCCCTTTGCTGTTTTGCAATTGGTGACTTATTTTCATACATGGAGATGATGTACAGCATCACCATGCTGATGAAAATCAAGCACCTGCACCAGAGGGTCTAGTGTAATTATTTTTTTTTGCTCTAGTATATTTTCAGGCCTTCAAAATATTAGATGTATGAATATTATATCCACACTAACAGATCTGCAGTATAATAACTATCTATATGGATGAAATACAAATTAGGGTGGAGGGAATAAGATATATCAGTAATAGACAAACAATATATAACTATGATGTCAATTCATGTACATCATAGATCTTTCTGGACATCAAGTGTATAGATTATGTGATATTTTCTGCTTTGACACATATCATGGACAATATTACTGATTTTACATGTTTCACACTTTTATAATATGCATGATATTGTGAAGTTAATTCAAGCATAACTTCACTTACTATGCCAAAATCTAAGGATTAGAACTCACATATAAGGATAGTATCAATAGATTTGATACATGAATAATACATATGAATTGCAATATAGTATACATGTATAAGGGTTTTGATCAAATTGAATAGGTCCATCTCATCCACCAACACAGTCTCCACATCAAACTTGGTTCCTGGATCCTGTTTGTGGCATATGGTGACTTTCAAGTATGCTTTGAGGTCCTAAAATGTGAGTTATGTTTAGTTTCTGTCTATTCATGCTGATGGCATACTCACATCCAGCAGCTGTTTCTGACTGTCCAACACCTGGAATACAACCCTCTTTCCAAAACTGAGTCTGAGACTTTCTGACAGGGAAGGCCATGCTGAGAGAGAGACGAGCTAGTTTTGTTATTTTGGTGTTTCTTATTCAATAAGGCAACTCAATTAAGTCATTCTAGTAGCAATTTAAAACTTAGATCTAGTGTGTGAGTTTGGTTGATTCATGAACAAGGAGATAAATTTGAATGAACAGTGCATGTATATAATATATAAATCACAGCTGGCCATAAAGAAATTTGCAAAATTACACAAATACAAAAGGATTAATGTTGTAGAAATATGCAGATATATATATAATATATTGGTATGCATACAGAAGGTGGATGGTCTTTTTGCACACATATTCATTGATTTCACACACTATTGTTTTATGCCACCTACACAAATAGTGTAGTAATTCTATTGTATATTTAACTCATACAAGTAGTATTGAATTGACTATGCACTCTTATAATACATATTAGTATACATTGTATTCATTTTGTGCATATTACATAGGGGCAAATTTGGGGTTGGAGATAAGTCATTTCAAATTTCAGGCCTCAAGCCAAACCTTATCTCCTTTCTTGAAGGGCATAAAGGATTGTCTGATGCAAGCAGCCATCATCTGTCTAGCAAGTTCATGCAAGGCTAACAGGACTCCACTGTGGGGAGGAAGAATTCCAGAAGAAGTGATGATTGTTATGATATACTATATTTTCAAACTTTTTAACTTAGTGCATTCGTGCACTACTTTACATCCTTCAGACTTTGAAGTCACGTGATGTGCACGTGACTGTGGGAAACTACATGTGACCTATGGTCTAGACAAACACGATGCACACACACCTTATTAATTTCCGCTTCTTTCTTCTTATCATCATTCTTCTTCTCTCACGAACTCTTCTTTCATTTACCTACATCCAGTAGTCTTTCCCATGGACCCTATGGTCCGTGTGCACTCCTGTAACATATATAAAGTAGCTGTACTCGACTGGACTCCCCAGTCTAATCCATTTGTCACTTGCAACCTACATCCTTGCGAGTTGATTAAGGAAGACCCCACCTCTTATCTTCACTCCTCTGCTTTCTCTTCTTAGTAAAGTTTGGTGTAGCTCAAGACGAGTCCTGCCAGTGTTCACTCGAGATCATCTCGCAACACTATCTTGAAGGCTCCGGCACTCCAATCGACATCGTCACAGACCACAAGAACCTAGAATACTTCGTGATCACTAAACTCCTGACTCACTGGCAAGCCCAGTGGTTGGAGTTCCTCTTCCAATTCAATATGGTCATTTGTTTCTGTCCTGGACGCCTCGGCACAAAACCTGACTCCCTTACTAGATGCTGGGATGTCTATCCCAAAGAGGGGGATAAGGACTATGCTCACATCAATCCGCACAACTTCCGCCCCGTATTCACTCAGGAGCAACTCACTTTGTCCCTCTGAGCCACTTACCTTGCAGCTCCGGTACTCTGAGCTAGCACCCTCTTCGATATGGAACAACTCCACAGCAATATCCTTTCCGCACTTCCCTCAGATCCCCTAGCCGAACTCCACATGTCCAACCCCACCAACTCTCGCTGGTCAGTCGATGAAGACAGTTTCCTCCATCTCAACAAGCATATCTACGTCCCCAATGCTAATGACCTCCGACTCTGAGTACTCTGGTACAAACATGACCATCTGCTCTCCAGACATTTCGGCCAGAACTGGACTTTGGAACTGATCCACCACAAATACACCTGGCCAGGAATCAGGACATTCGTCAAGGAATACGTTTCCTCCTGCACATCCTGCACCCGCATGAAGGTTCCAAGACACCGGCCCTATGGATTACTGAAGCAACTTCCCATCCTGGAGAAGCTGTGGAACTCCATCTCCATGGACTTCATCAAACAGCTCCCTGCATCCTCTGGATATACTGCCATCCTCGTTGTCGTGGACGACCTTTCCAAACAGTGTATTTTCATTCCAACGCACAACACAATCACATCTCCAGAGCTCACAAAGCTCTTTCTACTCCACATCTTTTCTAAGCATGGAGTTCCCTCCCACATCACCTCCGATCGAGGTATGGAGTTCGTATCTCACTTCTTCCACTCACTCGGGAAAACCCTCGACATCCGTCTCCACTTCACCTCCAGTTACCACCCCAAAGGAGACGGTCAGACAGAATGCATGAACCAGACTCTCGAGCAGCACCTCCGAGGCTATTGTAATTACCAGCAAGACAACTGGTCCGAACTCCTGCCGCTAGCAGAGTTCACGTACAACAAGGCTCTGGGTGCTACTACTGGAGTTTCACCATTCTTCGCCAATAAAGGCTATCACCCCAACATCACTGTCCATCCTGAGCATGACCTCACCTCCACAAAGGCATGAGAATACTCCATTGACCTCAACTCCCTCCACCAATTCCTCCATGAGGAAATGGCTGAAGCCCAGAAGCAATACCAAGGACCCACGGATGCTAGGCGAACTCTGGCGCCGGACTTCAAAGTCGGTGACCAGGTTTTCGTCAAAGCAAAGTATTTCCGCTCTACTAGGCCCTCTAAGAGCCATACACTATCATCACTCAGGCTGGTAGCCTTTCTTTCACCCTCTGACTCGCAGAATCCATGAAGTCCATTCACCTGGTCTTCCACGTTTCACAGTTAGAACCTTCCATTCCAAACACTATCCCAAACCGTACCCAACCTCCACCACCTCTGGTTGAAGTAGATGGTGAACTGGAGTTCGAGATCACAGAGATCCTCAACTCCAAGATAGACCGTCGATGCCAGAATTGTAAACTCCTGTATTTGGTACAATGGTCTGGATATGAAGGTACTAACAACGAGAACTCCTGGCTACTCGCCATGGAACTCCGACACGCTTCTGAACTCGTTGAAAACTATCATCTCTGATATCCGGACAAACCCGGACCTCACTCTGCATAACCATGAACGAAATCACAAATTCAATGAAACTAAAGTACAGGGAGGGGCGCATGTGTACTCTACACCTCTGACTCACTCTCTCCCTCCGCGTCATCCTCCTCGTCTCCCTCCTTGTCCTCCGCTGCCACTTCTGCCTCATGCTGTGCCACTGCACTGCACTCTGCCTCTGCGTTGGCCACCACCACCACCACCTCCGACGCCTCCAGCCCCTCCAACTCCAACTCCTCCTCCATCTCTGACCCATACACCTCCTCTGTCTTCAACTTGACAAGCTGCTCCAGCAGCTCATTTTGGATGTCAAGCTGCCAGCAGAGTCCCCTCACCAAGCTGCACAGCTCCTTAGAGAGCTGCGCAGACTGGGTGGGGGCCTCCACGCTTGTTGACCTCCCCTCCCGTGGCTCCACCGCCTTTGATCCGCCCGACTCCACCTCCATCTGCACCCTTTTCCTCTTGCCCCTTGGTGAATCAACCTCTGCCCTCTTCCTCCTCTGCTCTGGCTTCTCCATGCCCGGCCACACACACTTCCCCTTCGCCTCAATGCATGCAGTGCATGACATTGACTTGCCAGGTCCGAGCTCACACTTGAACCCTCGCTCCACACACCGCTCACACTCCAGCAGCTCCATCGCCTTCCCCTTCCCTTTGGTGGTGGTCTGCTCGGCCTGGACCTGCTCGGCCTGTCCTAGTCAGTATAGGTCAAATAGGAAGGTGAGCTACTCACCCATTTCTTGGCCTCCTCCTCGGCCTTCCTGCGCTCCGCAGCCACCCATGCTGTCTCCTGCTCCACCCTGCACTTCTCTGCCTCCCTGCACTTGGCCTCTGCCTTGCGCTTAGCCTCCGCTTGTTACGACCGTGTAACAAATGACACCAACGAGTGTCTAGTTCCTATAGTCCGTCTTCCGATCTGCAGAAGGTTTAATGTACGACTAGTCCCACTGTGACTAGCGTCGAGTGTATACTCTTCGAAGGACGAAGAGTAGGATGAGAAGAGGGAAACGAGACCAGTGGCGAGAGGAGCGAGCCAGCTGGGAACCAGAACACACGGTAGATTGTGTAGGTTAAAGTTAGAGAGTAGTTACAGACGGAGCGCGAATATATATACTGCCTGAAGGCTTTAGGGCAGGTGAGTCTTAAATAGGAAATAGGACTGTAGGGGAGGCACTATCGTGTGGATGAGATAAGAAACGCGTCGCGTATAAGAAGCACGTGACGTAATGGGGCAGTGTCCTCGGGGAGAATAGGAACGGGAGAAAACGGAAAGGAAAGAATCGGATCAGAAGAAGGTGGTGCCATCGGAAAGAGTCGGGATAGGTTCAAAGTCAGCGAAGGCATCGTCGGATAACTCATACTCCCGTAGGGCGGTGAGGATGTCGTCCCATAGGGAGGACTCCGGATAGTCAAGCGACAAGGAGGAAGGGGAAAATGAGGGGGGGGTATTACCACTTGTAACACCGCTTCTGCCTCCGCCTTGTGTTTCGCCTCGGCCTCAGCTTCGGCCCTCCTCTGCTCCTCCACTGCCTTCCTCTCCTTCACTTGGCACTGCCGCTCGGCATACTTGGCGGTGCAGACGCCGTCCTCATCGTCGACACACTCCACCAGGCGTTCATCAGACCAATTCTTGATGTCATTGATACCAGACATGGTGGTTTGAGATGAAGAAGATCGGATATGGCACACCGGACTTTATATGCCTCCATGTGGTGTCCACAAATTTCAAGTTCCGACTTTGCTACTCCGCATTGTTCCTCACATGGCCTTCAGGGGTTCAGGCCTAAGAGGGGGATACTGTCATATCCCAGAAATCCAGTAAGTCCAACCCCAGCCCTCCGGACCAACTCCACTTCTTGTACCTACAAACTCTGGTGCATTCTCATTTGAGATGCAACCCCTGACCCCCTGACCTTGTACATACTTACGTTCTATACTTACATACCTTCTGTACACCTCCATTCCTCTGAATCTGTACTAGACCCACTTCATAGTATCCTCCAAACCTGTGTTCTGCTTAGAAACACAGCTCTGGCTTTATCTTACCTCCGACTCTTTACTTACAAACCAACTCCACCTCCGTTACTAATCCTATGTACCTCCAACATATATAAACTCTCCATACTACTCCTGTACTTCTTCAGTTCGAATATCAAGTTAGTTTAACTCCTTCTCTCCACTTGAGTCTCAAAGACTCTTCTCTGCACCCTTTGCTCGACTTGATGTCTAGTATGTCTTAAGTCTATCTCTGACCCTCAGTAAATTCTGGGACAACAGGACTCCTAACAAGGGCACACCACATACAATGAAGCCAAGTTCCGTCTGCTAGACAACTCTGGAGTTCCGGAGTTTGTTCTCCCCTTGGAGTTTACCTGAACTTAACACTGCTGCACCTTACCAGCCACCTGTGCAGCACGCCCAGCACCAATATGGTCGTCCTCTCCCACCCCCTCCACCCTCTGCTCCTGTTCTGTCTGCTCCTCTGGTTGTCGCTCAACAAGCAGCAATGCTGTCCTTTTATTCAGCAAAAGCCAAAGCTTACTACAGAGATAAATTCGAAGTAGAAGCAAGGCAAAAGGCAGCCCAATCTTTAAATTAAATAAGTCTGTGAACGAAGAGGGTGTTCTTGGACAGAACAATTACATTTCTCCTTCTGCTTCTCTTTCCTCTTGTAACATCTCTACCAATCTCATGGTGTTATGGTTTTTGTGACCTGGCATCACCTGTGACCTCCCATGACCACATGACCTGGTGTCACCACAACTTTCCCCTCATCTCTCATGGCACTGCCATTGTATTACCAGATCATATTCAATGATCACAACTTGTGGCTACCATTTCCCCTTCCAATGGACAATCCCTGGCCTTACACCTAGGATGGGCTCTTGATTTGAGACTGGACATTCACTCCTGGATGATGAGTTCTCTTTAATCACAAAGACTCCAGGATATCACCTAGCAACTGGACATTCCCCTAGACATTTACATCTCTGTGTAAACACAAGGACTGGATCTCCCCCAATCCTACTCTCCCCAGTTGGCTGTGGCTCATCACCTCACAGATCTGAGATCTCCTGAGCATTGCCTCATTGATCCTACATGCCCTGATACCTGCCTCATTGATCCTTGATCATCCAAAATACAGCCTCTGGATTGTAGACTCCAACACCTGCCCTTAACTGGACAGCCTCGTTGATCCTAGATCACCCAGTCTATTGATCCTATTATACCCATTCTGGTTTCTCCCTAGATCACATGCTATGCAATGTGACATGTCTTGGACATGGTTATGCCTCCCCTAGAGTTCTCTTACCATATCAGGTTAGACCTGCCCTAAATTACTGTACTTGTATATAAGTTCAAGCTGAGCTCAAATAGCTCTCTAACCTGAATCTACTCATTCATACCCAAGGTTCTCAGCTCTCTGAGAGATCTTCGGTAGACTTCTCATTCCTTGGACAAGGTTGTCCTCATACTACTCACTTCCACGCTTCCTCTCACTTGTCAACACTGTTGCCAACAATGACCTCGACTTGTTTGTCTACAAGGCCCCTCAAGGAGTAGCATCCTTGGTTGGAGTTCCATTGCTACAGGTAAAACCATAACACATGGACTGCGATGAGTCTGATTTTCCTGTATGTACTATGAATGATCTTCTTGACAATATATTTCCTCATTTTGAAAGGGCGACTCAATTGAGCATGGTGCCAGAATTAAAACAAAGCATGCTTAATTCCCTTGTTTGCCAAGTAAGAAATTCTCCTAGTTATAAATCCCTCAATTCCCCTTCATCTCTTTTTATTCATGCAAGCACGTTGTCATTTGGTGGTGAAATGTCACTTGAAACATGTGTACTGAATTATGAAGATGGAAGTTGGTCATCTCAGTCATTTAAGTCCCTTCTAGATTCAGGCACTTCTCATACTTTTATCAACAAGGACTATGTTCTCTCTCATGGTATCCCTACTTATAGAATTGCTAACCTGATTTCAGTAAAAAATGCTAATGGCTCTAACAGAGCAATAGGCCAAGTAACCCATGCAGTAATGTTAATTATTGGGATTGCCAGCCATTACAAGGTCCTGGAAGCCTATGTTTCTAAACTAGGAACCCACTGCCTTATTGTCAGTTATGATTGGTTGACCTGGCATAATCCCACCATAGATTGGATTTCTAAAACTATTTCTTTTCCATGATGCACACCCTATTGTTGTATTATGGGTGATGGACCTTTTAATGAACCAATCAAGCTTATTTATAATTGTAGTATAGAAGAAGGACTCAAGGAGAAAGTGCCCAAAACATACCATGACTTCCTTGATGTATTTTCCAAGAATGAATCCACAAGAATGCCAGAATGAAAACCCTGGGATCACACAATCAATCTGAAACCAGACTTCACTCCCAAAAAGGGTAGAGTAATTCCTTTATCAGATGTGGAAATGGATGAAGTATGCATGTTCATTGGAAAAGAACTCAAAAAGGGCTGCATTCACCCTTCACAGTCCCCTCAAATGGCACCAGTATTCTTTATACCTAAAAAAAGATGGAAAAAAGAGACTTATTATGGACTATTGTTATTTAAATGAAGGCACTATTAAAAACACCTATCCTCTACCCCTTATTTCGACATTGATTGATTGCCTTAAGGGCACAGATATGTTCACAGCCCTGGATCTACAATGGGGCTACAACAACATACAAATTAAGGAAGGTGATGAGTGGAAGGGAGCTTTCATTACTCCCATAGGCACATATGAACCAACCATTATGTATTTTGGGATGACTAACTCACCCCCTACTTTCCAGCAAATGAAGAATGACATATTAAACGACATGTATGCCATACTGGTTATTTACATTGATGACTGTATGATATTTACTAAAGGCAAGACTAAAGAAGAGCACAAAGAGATAGTAAAGGAGGTGCTTTCCCGTCTTCTCCAAAATGATCTTTATGTAAAACCTGAAAAATGTAGCTTTTCAAAAGACAAAGTGGACTTTCTTGGTATGGTAGTATCTAAAGAGGGAGTAGAAATGCAGGAAAAGAAGGTGTCAGGGGTATTGGATTGGCTGGTTCCCACACGCCTCAAACAACTGCAAGGCTTCCTTGGACTCTGTAATTATTACCAACGATTTATCAAAGGCATTGCAGACATTGCATGCCCATTGAATGATCTTACCAAAAAAGATGTTCTATTCAAATGGCAACCAAAGCACCAAATCGCATTTGATTCCTTAAAAGCCAAATTCAAGGAATCACCCCTATTGGCTTATCCAGATCACAACAAAGAAATGCATCTCGAAATGGATGCCTCAGATATTGCCACAGGGGCAGTGCTTTCAGTTAAATGCAATGATGGTCTCTGGAGACCCTGTGCCTTCATTTCACACTTCTTCGACAGCGCTGAATGCAACTATCCTATTTACGATAAAGAACTCTTAGCAGTCATTTGAGCATTAGAAGAATGGTGACACTACCTAATCAGTAGGGAAGGTTTCAAGATCTGGATGGATCACAAGAATCTCAAATATTGGAAACCCCAAACCTTATCCAGTTGTCAAGCCCAATGGCACGTGCTTCTTTGAGAGTTCAATTACTGTTACGGCTGATGTAACAATGAAACACCAACACATAGTTGGAGTTTGTCCCAAGTCTACTCTGGCTTGAGTCAGACGACAATCAACGTCCTATGTTGATCAACCGAAGATTGCTCTCACAAGAGAGACGATAGTAAAGCGATAGATGAAGCAAGAGAGCTGGCTTGCTTCTCTCACCAGCAGTGAACTCCAAAATACATGGTAGATTGTGTAGGTTCAAGTTAAAGAAGCAATACAGGCAGAGCGTGAATATATATACTGCCTGGAGTTGGTTTAGGGCAGGTGAGTTGGACTCTGAATGTAATGTAAGGGGAGGCACTATTGTGAGCATGAGGTAAGAAATGCATCGTGTATAAGAAGCACATGACGGAAAGGGGCAGTGTCCTCGGGAGGAAACGGAACATAAATAGGATCAATGCGGAACTGGGGCAAACCAGGATGGGAGAAATAGGATCAAAAGGAGGCAGTGTCAGAAGGAAATGGATCAAGGAGGCTATCCTCAAATGCAGTGTCTGACACTGCATACTCCTGTAGGAAAGCAATGATATTGTCCCAGA
This sequence comes from Boletus rufocinnamomeus, assembly GCA_038092675.1. Taxonomy (NCBI): domain Eukaryota; kingdom Fungi; phylum Basidiomycota; class Agaricomycetes; order Boletales; family Boletaceae; genus Boletus; species Boletus rufocinnamomeus. Next base: position 2,263 of record JBBPQV010000718.1, on the reverse strand, counting down.
GGGATGACCCGGGGTAGTCCAAAGGAATGGTAGGGGAAAAAGATGGGGGGGTGTCACCAACCGTAACATTACCCTCCATGTATGTCTGAAGTTCCATCTCAGACAGTTCCTCAGTCACAGTCTCCCTTGTTCTTCTCGTAATGGATTACACATGGTGGAGGAGGAAGCACTAGGAATGGGACCCAGCTGGGGTGGGTGACAATGCTGGTCGGCTGTAGTTGCTCGATCAGGATTGAGTTGAGTGAGGGTCAAGCTTCCCCCAGGTCCATCAAGAAGGTTGCTGGGACCAACCTTGACAGCTGCTGATACATCTCCCAAAGCAGCGGGAAGGTTATTGGCCATCTGGGAAGGCAGTCCGGTAGAGATAAGGACTCTATGGTGACACCATCTGAGGGGATGAGGGGACCTTGGGTCTGTGGGAGGGGTAATGGATATGGGGTGGCGGGACGAGTGGGGATGATGGTGGACTTGAAGGAGGGGTCGTCGTTACTGGGGTTGACAAGGGTTCCGATGTCAACTCAGCTTCTAAGCTTGAGATGAGGTCGTTGAGTGCCCTGGCTTCCTCTGATATTGCCGGGAGAGGAGGACAGGGAGGAGTGAGTTGCTCCATCAAAGACATCAGTGTCGGGAGGAAGGGGGTCATTGTTAAAGTATGCTTGTCTCTCTTCCTCTGGAAGGAAAAAGATGACAGGGTGAAGGAATGATGAGACAGTGGTGAGTGGGAGTACGGAGATGCAGTAGTGGAGGCATTCAACATGGAATGTGTCAAGTGTGGTGTTCCTGATCTCTAGTACAGCTTGTTCGATGGAGGCCAGTGGCGAGACATTGGAAGTCTGCCCGGCGTAGGAGTGTTCGGCGCTGACATGGGAACTTGTCATGTCCCAGGTGGCCCAGGGGAGAAGGGATCAAATGGTGGTATAGTGTCTATAGAGGTGGAGGAGGTGGATGAGGGTGTCGTTGCACGAGAAGAGGGATAGTCTCTCAAGAGCAACCGATGCTTCTTGATTCTCAAGGAGGGCGACATAGATGAGATAATGAGCGGAGGCGGGGAGACAATGGATGTGAGTGGAAAAGGGGACAGAGGGGAGGAAAGGAAATGACATGGGAGTTTTTAAGAGAGAGGGGTTCAGAGTCCACTCTTCTTTTTATACTCCTTTAGGATGGTCTTGGCATTTCCTAAATTGTGAGCAGGTTCCCACGTTTGTTCAGCAGCTGAATAGCCTTTCCAGTGTACAAGGTATAGCCTCTTGTCTGGGTTTTCCCAATGGTTAATTATAGCCTCAACCTCATATTCTTCCTCACCTCTGAGGAGGTCTGGTGGTGGTTGGGTGAAGTTGGGGCTGTGTTCCAGGGTTTCCCGATAGGACGATAGGAGGGAGGCATGAAAGACGTTATGGATTTTCCATTGTGCAGGGAGTTCCAGTTGATAGGCTACTGGTGTGATGACTTTGGATACCCGGAAGGGTCCAGTTCGTCGGGGGGAGAGTTTCTTCAAGAGGGTCTGGAGACAAAGGTTCTTTGTTTCGAGCCACACTTGGTCTCCTACTTTCCATGGTTTGAAGGAGAACTTCTATTGCTCTTTCATGTGTTGTTGGGCCAGTTCATGAGCGGCTTCTGCCTTTTTACGAGCTTGGGAAATGGAGTCGAGTCTGGACTTGAGGGCAGGTAGGAAGGTTTTTCCCAGTGGGGGGTAAGCTTGTGGTTTGTATCCCATTAACAAGGAGAAGGGAGTTTTGCCAGTTACAGAATGTATGGCTGAATTGTGAGCGTATTCGGCCATGGGGAGCATTTCCAACCACACTCATGGGGAGTTGGTGCAAAAGATGTGGAGGAATGTTTCTAGTTCCTGGTTGTATTGTTTGGTTTCCCCATCAGTTTGGGGATGGTATACAGTGGAGAGGGATATGTCATATTCCAGGAGGCAAGCAAATTCTCTGGCGATGGCAGATGCGAACTGAGGGCCACAATCAGAGATCAATTTGTTGTGGAGTCCAAAGCGACAGAACACTTTGGAGAAAAACAGCTGGGCAATTCTGGTGGCATTGATAGTTTTGGCACAAGGAGTAACAATTACCCCCTTACTAAGCCCATGGTTGACCACGACCATTATAGAGTTGAACCTGTTGACCGGGGGAAGATCAGTGATCAAGTCCACCGATATATGGGAAAATGGGCGAGAGGTGGCCACAGGGAGGGGGATGAGGGGAGGAACGGTGGGGTGAGTGAGCACCTTGCTCGACTGGCAGATTGTGCAACCCACAAC
>JBBPQV010000717.1:0-16078 GCA_038092675.1 Boletus rufocinnamomeus | reverse complement strand
CGCCAATAACAAAGTCCCAAACGGTCATGGTGATCATGATGCTGATTATCGTGATGTACTCCATCCTAACCAGATCCTGCGTCACAAAAACCAACTCACAACACATCGATTGTGCAATGCTCACCTGCTCACACGATGCCTCGTGTCCCACAACGCTTCCTTCACGAGGTCGATACCGAGAACGAAAATGAGCGCGCCAACAACCATAACAGCTACGCACGCGACGCGTTCGTGAGGTTTACCAAATGATTCTTGGAAAGGACGCACGAATATATGCAATCGGCCAGGTGCCGATAATCAGAAGCATAAACGTGACCACAGCAAGCATAAACCCAGCGACACGATTCCCTCCCCCCACACGATAAAACCTGTTGGGCGATATAGTCCTCAGTACACCCAAGGTAGGGCAGCGACGGAAATGACTGACAAGAGCGTGTTAACATAGACTAGATAATTCGGACTTTCGACACGTCAGCGTCTCATGCAGCGCATGCCAGGTAAGAACGTACACAGTACCAAGAACTCCTGCAGCAAAGTTGGACATTCCGTGACCAACGAGTTCTTTATCGGTATCGACGTCTTCGTCCAATGATACAGCTGTGCGACCCAGGCACAGGACAATCCGTCAGCGAGGTAGTGTCTGGGAGAACAAGGTTGACACTCACCCAAAGCAGGAACATTGAGAGGAGGATGCAGTATATTGAAGAATAGTCTAGTAGCTCAGCCAAATCAGCGACATGTGTGGTTCGATACGAGTCACGAAACTACGCACAAGGCGAACTGAGTAGGCAGCGTCGTCCAAATAGGAGTCCACCGCACTGCACGCCAATCTGTGTCCCGGTACAAGAGTCAGCAATTAGCCATCTACGAGTCTACTCGACGACACTCTGGAAGAAGAAACCCACCATAATAAGTGTAAAAGGCATACCAACTTTCCATACCTCCGATCTCCTGCGCGGTTTCGAACAACCATCCATCCCGTCGGAGTGTGCTGAGATCGAGCTGAGCGGCCGCGACGACGATGTAAAAGAGGATCGGTATGATCAGAAAATCTACGATACCCTAGCTCAGGGGTGCAACTCAAAACAACGGCACAAAAGACTCACAGATAGGAAACAAAAGTTGATGTTTCCACTTTGAGGTGATTACTCTCAAGAGCACCGCCAGCGCAAGGGGCGGGACCCACATCGCAAGCGCATGCCGGTCGAAAGCGAAATATCGGACAATTTCCCAAGTCGGCGGATCAAGGGAATCGGAGGGGAGGCGCGTGCTAACTGTGAGTCTGGCACATTCGAGACCAATACACAGGACGACACATAGCGGCGAAGCATGGGACGACGGCAAATACCGAGGGACACAGCAATCAGGAACCGGGATTCCACTTCGAGCAAGCGAGACTTACCCCGTCTCTATCAAAAAGATTCCCACACCCCCGATACACCTATAGAATGAACCACATCGGTCCAACCGCATCAGCTGGCGCCATCACATGCCACAATGGTGCATGGTTCAGAAGCGAAGAGCGGTACTTACCCGACGAGAATATGTCTTGGGAAGAACCCAATGAGGACGCCAAGGCGAAGGTAACCCAGAAGGAAGAATGTGAATCCTGAGCAAATGATCAGATGAGTCCGGGTTATACCATCGTTTTGAAATTCAAGAATTTTGATCATGGGAGTAGCTCCAACTGATTCCGCATATGCTCCATCTCACCCCGGTTTTAAACGAATTCCAAACTCCACAAGAAGCTGCAGCGCCAAGGCAAAGCCGCTCTTTCCCTTGTCACGAAGAATATCGCAGGGTTGATGACTTACCGGTGAGCAAGCTAGATAGTGCAAATGCCACAAGCGTGGTCGCTACGACATCCCGATTTATGTCACCTATCCCAGCCCAGTCATCGCCAATGATGTCTCGTGCGATTGTTGATGCGAGAATGTGGAAGAAGGGCTACATAACGTTATATTGTGAGTTCACGTTTGCAAACGTGCGCAAAGAAAGTAGAAAGATGACGAGCAAATAAGAACAGCCAGTCACTGATCTCGGAAGCAGGACAAGGATAAAAATGGCACGTACCACTACCTCAATCATCATGCTTCCATTCGCACCTGCGAAATTGCTCCCACCCAGAGTATACACAAGCTGGGCAACGATCGTGCTAGATGGCAACACAATATTGTCAGTTTAGTACAGCGCACATGCGTTTCGTCATGCATGACAAGCGAGGTCACTTGACGCACGGTAATGAAGAGTAGACGAGAATGGCAAGAATAGAATAGAATAAAACGAACGAACGAATCCACTCACGACACGAAAAACATGGACACACCAGCGCCTCCGAACTTGGTAAACAGGCCCGCAGCGGGGAATATGATCATGCCATCTAATCAAAGCGCGTCATTAACTGCCGGTGACTCGCACATACCCCCGGATATAAGGATTCCCGCGGTTCGGACACCCTGAACGCTTTTACGCAAAACCCAAACGTGGGGTATCTGGGTGCAACAATCATGAATGGGAACACGTACATGAGATCCCATCTAAAACATTCAGCAACGTGCCTAGAACAACGGCAGGAATGGCCCTAAATGCTTTTCGCCCCAGATTTGGATCGAGGGTGCGCCGAAGCTTTTCATATGGCTTGGACAGGAACACGATTGAGCCATAGTCGTTTGGGGTGACTGGTTTTACGTGCTTCGGCTGTGTTCTGGTGACCACAAACATGGGTCGAGAACCGTTGTCGGCATCTTCGTGATGAAAAATGGCGTGATCAGCGCGTAACAATGAAGTTGTTTCGTCAGGGATTCGTTGCAACTGATCTGGGAGTTCTGGTTCTGCCTCTTCACCCGACGCCGCAGGGTGGGGTTCCGTCGCTGATCTCGACCCCAGGCGGCGTGGGGTGTCGGCAGCGACGGAGAAGTAAGCGTCGTCAGGGGAATCGTTGGTCGGCGTCACAGATGTTTGGGAAGTGGGATATCCCAATGCGCCGGCACCTCCGTGGCCGGTTTCGGATCTTGCTTGCTCGCCACCGAGCAATTCCTTGCTTCCATTGCCGCCCTGCCTGCGAGCGAGGAGGATGGAGAGGGCGGAAGGTGGGCCGAGGGTTGTGTGCCCCACCCCACGAGGAGTGAACGCGCCCGAACCAGGAGCGGCGCTGGCTGTTGGACTGGAGTCGAATGTGTATGTAGATGCGGAGAGGTCCTCGTCGGCATCCATGTCTGATTCAGAAACCAAGGAGAACCGTGGGCTGCCCCTGTTCATGTTGGGAGAAGATGGGACGAACGAGGAGGGAAGGGGATGTAAGTGTTTAAAAGATGTATGAGGAGCGGTCCTGGATATGGTTTCAGGGGTACCATCGTGAATTGTATTTCTCGGGAAGATGAATGCGTCACGGGATTGTGACGGAGAAGCTAGAAACGTGCACCGCAAGACATTATTGATTAGTTTATGGTTGCGGTGTCGCAAATGTAGTCGGAGCACGCACGTTCGGACGCTCTAGGCTCGGCTGGGGTGGCGTGGGCAGTCAATGAAGACGGGGGTAGGCGAAAAGGCGGGCAAGAGTTGGCAATGGGGATATGGGGCACGACAGTATTTGAAAGCTGGACTGTGCTTGCGCGTATGACACCCTGCGAGCGCGGCTGGGCCGAATTGCGAGAGGATGCAGAGACATAGCTCATGGGCTGCAGTAGACTGGAGGATAGGAGGTCTGGCAGATGAACTGGAAAGACAATGAAAAACATACCCAGCTCTGCGCAAGACGGACTCGTCTGGAGGGGGCGACGCGGTGGGATGCATGGCTGCATCGTCGTCATAGTGGTCCTGGCTGTCTTCGGTGTCGCGGGCGGTGTCGTGCACGTCGTGGTGCACGGTGGGGACATTGGCAGAGGTGGAGAGACGGAAGGACATGAAAGACGAATCCAAAGTGAGTGTCCGATAAAGAGTTTGTCATATCATCGTCGACCGCCGCCGTCTAGGCTCGTCATCGACCTCCCCCACTTATCGCTCGGAAAACTTTCCAATTCCAAACACGGAAATAACGGCACCGAAAAACGTATGTCACGTGGACACACGGGCACATCACCCGTTTCCGCCGACGTGCTCGACGACGACGACGACGATGTCAAACACGATTTTGCTGTGCGTGTCATTGTGTTCGTCGCGAAAAGAAAGCTAGCTCACGATACGTCTAGTTACCCCCTCTCCAATTTTACGTTCAGGTCGGTCCTTGCCCCCGTTCAACACCTTTCCACTCATCCTGTGTTAGCACCAAGGAGGCTCAGCCCGAAGAAGACCCCTCTGTTTCTGCCCGCCTGCAGCGTCTTCAAAACAACTATGAAGACTTTGGCATGCGTCGCACCGTAGAGGGCATCCTCGTTGTGCACGACCACGGCCATCCTCACATCCTCATGCTCCAGATCGCGAACGCGTTCTTCAAGCTGTAAGCACCATTTTCGTTCTTAATACACTTGGTCTGAATCCCTTCTAGTCCAGGCGACTACCTCAAACCCGGTGAAGACGACGTCGACGGCCTCAAGCGTAGATTGGACGAGCGTCTCGCCCCGCCCTCCGAATCGAAACAGTTTAATGCATCACATGGTGTCGACAACGAATGGGAAATCGGAGACTGTCTTGCTCAGTGGTGGAGACCCAACTTTGAAACGTTTATGGTACGTTTGGTTGCTGATCCGCTTTACTTTGAGCCTCGACCGCGCGCCTTTCAGTACCCTTTTGTTCCTGCGCATATAACCAAGCCCAAGGAGTGCAAGAAGCTCTTCTTAGTTCAGATGCCCGAGCGGAGTACGTCTCCCCTCTCCGTGTCGCAACTCTTTCTGATTGCTTTGCTTTGCGCTCGCAGAAGTGCTCGCCGTCCCAAAAAACATGAAGCTACTCGCTATTCCTCTGTTTGAGCTATACGACAATGCAGCCCGGTATGTATCTCACCATTCACGGCGCATACATTGCTCAGCGTATCAAACCATTTAGATATGGTCCCCAGCTCTCTGCGATACCGCACTTGCTATCGAGGTACAACTTTATCTACCAGTAAAATTTCCCAACCCCCGCGCATATACGGTGACTCTCGATCATGCAATGTCTATAGAAGCAGCTCCTGGCATATTGGAAATCGTCGTTCGTTGAGCCCATTACCCGCTTGGTAGCCTTGGCGGTCTTGTGCAAGGCAGGGATAGTGTATATAGAATCGCATACTTCAATTAATCGTGTTGTATTCGCACCGTGTCGTCGTCTGAGTGTTGTTCTTTCGCAATTCCAGTACTTGCTGTGAGTTTGCGATTCTCGGGTCGCCTGATCGAGTAACCCCGCGTGCGGAGTCAGTGAGGCTGCCACTGAGGCACCTGGCGTGGCACTCGTCTGGCAGCGTCAAGGCCATCATCACTCTCACCCGCACATAACGACAACCTCGGTCCCACTAATTTTGTTGCAAGCTCATTAGAGGACACACTGCAGGTCGATGCCGCCCGTCGAAACCAACCCAACGCCCTCTGGATCGAGCGCCTCTGCCCCTGTTAACGTCAAGCTCCTGCTGATAGGAAACGCCTCGGTAGGGAAGAGCAGCCTACTCCTGCGGTTCTCTGATGAGGCATGGATACCCGAGGACGAGGCGACTGCTACGATTGGGGTTGACTTTCGGGTGAGTGCGTACTGCGAGCTGGCTGGGTAGAGCGCAACTCTGGCTCTACGGCGTGTTTCGTTGAGAGGGTTGCGGAACACGTTGTGCATCAAGCATCCTATTTCTCATTGACATTAATGACGCCTTGGAAGGGCAATCAGACGGGATATTGACAATGTACGGTGACAGGTCCACAAGATGGAAGTGAATGGGCGCAAAGTGAAGCTTAGTATATGGGTCAGTCGATCTCCATATTTCCGTGACCTTTCCCCCTTCTCGGCCCTTTTCGCGAACGAACGAAGACTGAATTCTTCCTTAAAGGATACAGCAGGACAGGAACGTTTTCGGACCATCACATCTTCGTATTATCGGGGGGCACAGGGAATAATTCTAGGTCAGTACAGCACGTTGCGACGCTGGTGTGGTAGCTCATGTTACCCTGGCCATTTTGTTCCGACGACGAAAAGTATACGACGTCGCCAACCGGGAAACGTTTGACGCACTTCCGAAATGGTTCACAGAAATTGATACCTATGTGTCGACAACGGTACCCAAGATCATTGTCGGCAATAAATTAGACAAGGTATGTCCCGATCGATCGCACCGCGCAGCCGCAGCGTCTGAATGGCTGGCAGGAGCACTCGCGGCAAGTGTCCACGGATGAGGCGGGGGTGTTTGCGGCACGGCAGGATGCGCTGTTCCTCGAGGCGTCCGCAAAGACGGCGGTTGGGGTGCGGGAGGTGTTTGAGGATCTGGTGAAGAAGATACTGGAGACCCCTGAGCTGTGGGCACCGGTGACGCCCGAGACGGGGAAGAGCGCGCGGGAAGGGATGCCGGGTACCATTGATCTGGTCGGGGGGGATGGCACGGGCGGGGACGGGTATGGCTGTTCGTGTTGATATACCCATGACGTAATCAACAACACGTGTGCACTCGGCTTGTACAGAAATTTGAGAGCAACTCTTGGACCGTCCCGTCTCAAAAGTTTCGCCATGGCCCCGACCTCTGCCATACACCCTGACCCAGCGCCGTCCTACTTTGACCGCATCCAGGACTTTGTCTCGGAAAACAGGCGCGCAATCCTCCTCGCAACCGTCGCCGCCCTCGCCGCTGCCGGCGCCGTCTACTACGCCTCATCCTCCAGACCCTCCGGCAAGGGCAAGTCAAAGGACAGAAAGCCCAAGAAAAAGTCCGTCAACGACCCCGACGGACCCATCATCGAGGAGGTGAAACCAAAGGTCCAGGACGTCGACGGTGTGTCCCACCGCTCCCTGCCCTTTGCCAGCCTGACCGCGCTCCTTGCAGAGAATGCACCGCTATCCGCCGAGGAGATAGCTGCCCTGCCGTTCGAGGTCCATTTTTTCCTTCCCGTCGAGCAACACGCGGCTCACTCGTTTCTCACAGGAACGCGTAAAACGGGCTGCGTCACTCAAGACACGGGGCAATTCCCTCTACCAGGCTCGCAAGTTCGAGCAGGCCATCGATCTCTACACACAGGCCATCCAAGTCTCGCCACGACTAGATCCCGTGTTTTACAGCAATCGAGCAGCATGTTTGTCTCACCTCCCCAAATCGCGCTTATTCTTGTCCTTATGAATCCCGTTGGCAGGTTACATGTACATGTCTCCTCCGCAACACGAGCGAGTCGTGGCAGACTGCGACGATGCGCTCCGTCAGGACCCCGGTTACGTCAAGGCTCTCAACAGGCGGGCAACTGCTCTCGAATCATTGAACCGCTATGAGGAGGCTCTGAGAGGTCCGTCATCGGTCCTCCTATCATTCCGACACAGCTTGTTCTGGATATAGTCGGCGTTGGGCTCATTTCCCTCTGCAGATTTCACCGCGGCGACAATTCTTGAAAAGTTCCAAAACGAGACGGCCGCGCAAGCAGTAGAGCGTGTATTGAAGAAGCTTGCAGCAGAAAAGGCGAAATCCATTCTGACCGTGGGTGACTTGTCATTCTCTTAAACTCTGATCTCTCACTCTCGTTATCTAACCTATGAATAGACCCGGGAACCCCGTCTGCCTTCGCAAACATTCATCTCGGCCTATTTCGCTGCTTTCCGGAAGCGTGAGTTCTTGACTGCGCCGTCTGATTAGTAAATTGACACAGGCCACAGGGCCGCTCCCTACGCTTCCGGAGACCCCATCGCAAGGCGACCAAACACTCTTGTTAGCGCTCGAGGCACTCGAGGCAGCCGACTACCCGCATGCCCTCACCTTCGTCAACGAGGCTCTTGAACAGGGGATATCGTGGGATACTGGTCGTGCCGAGGCCCTCAACTTGAGGGGAACGTTCAAGTACAGCAATCATTCATACATCGCCATTCTCGGAGTTGATGATTCTCCCCACAGGTTCCTGACTGCAGACGTTCATGGAGCCAAAGCCGATCTGCTCGAATCTCTCACTCTCAACCCTTCATTCACACAATCGCTAGTGAAGCTTGCGAGCGTGCACATGGAAGAGGGTGACAATGCGCAGGCAATGAAGTGCTTTGAGGATGCTATCAAGATCAATGAGGACGATCCAGATGTTTACTACCATCGAGGGCAAGGTGTGTTGGTCTCATCTTTACCTGATGCTTTTAATTGATTCTTTCCCAAGTTTTCTTCATCACTAACGACTTCTCGTCTGCTGCGACCAACTACACGAAGTCATCGACGCTTGATACGTCATTTGTGTTCTCGCACATTCAACTTGCCGTTGCACAATACAAATTGGGCAACCTTGCGAACAGCATGGCGACCTTCCGGCGGACAATGACGTCGTTCCCTTCAAGGGGTGAAGTCTGCAACTACTAGTACGTTTCGCGGCAATGTTATGATTAGGGAGCAGCTAACGTATTCTACCCTCTACGTTGTAGCGGTGAACTGTTGTTGGACCAACAACGCTTCCAAGATGCCGTTGAGAAGTTTGACAGGGCGATCGAACTCGAGAAAGCCAAGTCAGACTTCTCGCAATCTGCTGCTCCTTTGATACTGAATCAGAATTGCTAGCTCCCCTCCCAATCCATTGCCTCTTGTCAACAAAGCGCTTGCAATCTTCCAATGGCGTCAAGACCTTCCAGCCGCGGAAGCACTTTGCCGTGAGGCTCTTGTTCTCGACCCTTCATGCGAGCCTGCCGTTGCCACACTTGCACAGCTCGCTCTCCAAAAGAGCGAGATCGAGATTGCGATCACCTGGTTCGAAAAGCAGGTCGAGATGGCGAGAGGCGAAGCAGAGATCACTGCTGCGCTGACCTATCTCGAGGTGAGTTGACATGGATCATGTTCTCTTTCGGTCATGTGAAATGACTTTTTTTTTGTAGGCTAGCAAAGCACAACTGCAGTTCACCAGAAACTATCCACAAATGGCGGAGCAATTGTCCCAGATTGCACACGGGATGATATAGTTTCCAGTGTCTACCGACCAGTCATCTACTTTAGCTGGCGAGCATGCATGTAGGTCAGGATTTGTCCAGAGACTATAGAAACGCCTTGTCGACGACGTGTAGCGCCTAGGCATTGTCGCCTGCGAGTTATCACGTCTTTAACCAGTACACACGTTTTACTTTGTTTACTTTTTGCTTTTCCTTTCTTTCCCCCCCACCCCCCACTTTCAGATTTTCATGTTCATCACGTCCGTAACCTCTCCGCGTTCGTCTACATCTCCGACCATCCTCTCCTACATGCCGTGTTGTTCCGGACGGCTGCCATACTAGTCGAATATTGTGCCACGCATCTTCATATGGTCTAATACCATCACACGCTCACCGCTCGTCGTATTACGTTGCGATTCGGGTCTGAGAACGTGGTTCGAGGGTTATGGTCGTCTGTGGATCGGGGGCACGGGCACTTGAGTCGTGTTACGAAGGTTGTGCCAGCATGGGTCGAATTCAGTACTGGCCAACTATATGGTATGAAGGTGGTGATAACCAAACACTATCCATCATCGCTACCATGTCATGGTATCGCGTCAACGCTTCCGCGATCATACTCGGTGGCACTTGGCAATCCACAAACAACACCACCGAATTTGCACTGAACGGGACAACACGGCCAAACGTGATGACATACGACCATTGGACCCAAGATATTGATAACTTGGTGTGCAACGCTGGCACACCCGTCGCGGGCATTTGCCCAGGCCGCACTCTTCTCGACTTTGCCGTTGTACTTAATGACCAGTATAACTCACTGTTCTACATGTCTCATGCCAGTTCATCGACGGGAATAGGGATTATCTGGAGTACGGCGTTGAGCGCCTACACTTCTGCGGTGCTTTCCGACCATTCACACCTGCTCGCCCAATGTGCCCGTCACAGGACGCGCTTGCGAATCCATACATGCTAGTGAGAGGGGACAGTGAATTCTTGCTCGCGGAGCAAGCGTCGCCGGAGGAGACGAGGAAGCGGCAAACTGGCCGATAATACCAGCGACATTATTTGGAGATGTCCATAGAGACATACCCAATCACTCCTATACCAAGACTTCAACCACATTTCAGGTCGATCATGGCGAGTGCTTCAATTAAGACGTCAAGTATGTGCATTAAAGCACTTCAGACCTGAGTACGATTTGATTAATCAAACATAGGTGCGGTCGGTTCCCACCACTGATGCTCTCCGTACTTGAGTAGCATGAGATTTTATCTGACGGGTTATACATAGGGCAGTGGAGCCCGGCGACGTATGCCTGGCGTTGGTCATGGCACTGTCTCTCACCCTTGTGTTATTTATGCCTGTTCTACCTGGTTCTGACCGGCGGTATTTTCTATACCCCTCAGACATCGTCGACACGCTGTTGCTCTGCAAATATTCTTCAACTGACAGGTGCGTTGTTTGCAATGTTATTGGAGCTGATCAGCACTATTCTCAACGTTGACTGGGAATTTTTATCATAGTATTCCCCTCCACTCACTCAGCACGGATGAGAGCGACTCTGCACAATCGTTGTTAGGGAAGAAGTTCACTGTAGCCAAGGCAGGCTGGTTTGCCGATCCTGCCGATTTCTTCATCCTACTGTGTTCTTTCCTCCTAACAACGGCATCCATCGTCCTCGTCGCCCTCATATTCTATGTACAGGCGAATTCTGGAGAGTCCGGATTGAACCCCAGAGTTCCTAGGGACTCTGTCGATCCTTCAACGGGCGATATCAACCCTTTCGATCACCATCACGTCGGCCATGATAGTGATGGCTGGAAAGCGCTACGTTCTCTTCAAACTCGCGAGGGGAGGTATCCGCAGCCGAAGAGTAGCCCTTTACAGTCGTCCGTCCATTGGTAACCTTGCCTATTACTCGGTGTGGCATGGGCTCGAGCTTCCCTTGCTTGCTTTATTGGTCATCTGGGCACTGGGATTGGCAACCGGGTTGACTGTGAACGACATATGGGCGATGGTACCTTTTGTACTGCCGGTACAGCTGCCAATCCCTTCTGGCCCATTCAATACCACGATGGTGTTACCAGAAACAATCCTTGTCCTGGCGTCTGGGCAATTAGGCTATGTCACGGAGTCGGTGTGTTCGGATGTGGCTGGTATCGCCGGGGTCATCAACATCACCGGTGACGCACAGCTTGCTTCAATGGGTCCAATGGCTGCCCTCTTTTACCCCCCTCTTCCTGATATCCCGCTCAACATTGGTTTTTCCTTATCCACATCACTGAATGGCTTCAATATTTCCGTGGAGCCGGTTTCCTCCATCCCACCCGCCGCCCAGAATTTCACCTGCGCTGATACCGTATTATGGTATGAAGGTGGTGATATCCTGTCCATCATTTCTACCCCCCCCGGTTTCGGAATCCTTGTATCGCGTCAATGCTTCCCCGATCATACTCGGTGGCACTTTGCAATCTACAGGCAACACCACCGAATTTGTACGGAACGGGACAACATGGCCAAACGTGATGACATACGACCATTGGGCCCAAGATATCGTTAGCTTGGTCTGCAACGCCACATATTTTTCAGATTCCATGACCAGCATTTGCCCCGGGCCAGGCAGAGGCACTCTTTTCGAGTTTGCCGCTCAAGTCAATATGGCGTACAACTCTCTTGGCCATTCTGATTCCAATTCGTCGACGAGAGTAGGGATCATCTGGAGTACGGCGTTGGGTATGGCGATGGGCGCCTACAGTTCTGCGTGGTTTCCAGACATTGGTAACTACGCGCTCGCTGTGCCCATCACACACGACGATACCTTGCAGTTTACACCGCGCTACGGGGTCTATGTTCTTATCGCCGACATCGTGGTTTCGGCCATCATGCTGGTTGTCATGGTGAAATTGCGCCAGGCCAGCCGTCTCGGTGGGGATTTCATGAACGCCACCCGCCTATTGCTGGATCCGCTGAAGAACCGGGAGCTATTCAACGCGTCTTTGGATGCCACTGTGGACGCGCTTGCGAACCCATACATGCTGGTCAGAGAGGACAGTGAATTCTTGCTTGCAGAGCAAGCGTCGGAGGAGGAGACGAAGCAGCGGGAGGTTAGCCATTGACACCAGAGACATTGTGCGGAGATGGCCAATGTAGACCATGCCAAATCACTCTTGTATGGACTATTCATACCCTTTATTCTTACTTCATTGTAAACAACACATCTAGTAGCGGTCTGCACAACGATAGCATTCATTAGGGTGGATCCAGCAACGGAAATTATGACAATGAAAGAGTACAGTTACAGACTACATATGGATTCCATGCCGAGCGCTAACAACAATTTCCAAGCTCGCGCTCCACGCGCGTCGATCCACGGATCAGAAATTTCAAAGGGTATCACGTACATACTTGCCAGTGAGACGCTCGCGCGCGCAGAACAAAAACCGCACCGCCAATACTGGCTCAGTTCAAGTTTGGCAACTGCAAGACAAGATATGCATCATATGATTCCAAGCCACGCTTTACACCTCGAGACGATGACAATGTAATCGTACATACATGCGCGGCAACGGTCCCCCCCACTGAGATCTCAACGATACATGACATTTTCCCCTCCCCTCAAAAAAAAACCCAAGAAGGTATCTCGTGCCATTGGCGAGGTTCCGTTCAGTGCGCCGCCGGAGCCGCCGGAGCAGCGGGAGCCTGAGCAGAAGACTCGGCCTTCCAGCCACTCTGTAGGAGGGGAAAAACCAACGTCAGCGAAAAATAAAATAAAACAAAAATAAAAACGAGAGCGCATGCATCTCCCAAGCGGGGGAACCAGGACGTACGGGGAAAATGTCCGCGTGGCGCTGCCAGTCGAAAAAGTACACAGGCTGGTTCTTGTCCGTGACGTCTTCCGCCACCGCCGCCGACAACAACGAGACTTCGGCTGGGTGGATCGTCCTCGGGGCTGCCTGTCCAGCTGGGACGGGGGTCGCCACTGCGCCGCCCTGTGCGGACGCGATGACTTTTCCACTCAAGTCCTCGAGTTTACCAGAAAGCGCCTGAGCGATGAGGTTCATGGTGGTGTCCATGGTGTTCTGGGACGCCGGGATGCTGCTGTGGACGATGATGTCGTTGATGATGCGAGAAGGAATCGTGACCACGCCACGTATAACAGTGTCGGCCGCGCGGCGGACAGCACACGCCTTGCAAGGGGAATTGTTCTCGCGTGCAAAGACGGTAACGTTCCCGACCAGTTCTTCCTTGTAGTAGAGGTTGAAGTGGTAGGACGCGCCGATGGCATGTTCGTGGAGCCGAACGAGGACCTTGAAGATGCGGAAGTTCTGGATCGGCTGGAAGTTGGCAGGAAGGTCAACTTGGCTAGGAGCGGGCACAGTGATGTGTGTCCAGGAGGGCGCATGGACGGTCAACGCGGCATTCTGGGGGTCGACGCCGTAATACTTGGCGATTCTCGCGCGCGCCTCTTGGCGCTCTTTGAGGCTAGCTGAAGCCTGGTCGACCTTGACACCCAAGAATTCTTTGTAGGAATAGTCTAGAAGAGCGAGTGTCAGCTATGTATGATGGGACCTAAGTAGGGGGCTACATTTAGGGAACGCATCTTTAGTGAGGAAACGGGTCTGTTTGGGCGTCCAGTAAGTCCCGTCTGGGTGCCTGAATGGAACAAGGTAACCCCATTCCCCGTCGTCCTGAACCATCTGTGAATACGCCGCGGAGAACGTTCCTTTTGTCTGGGGTCATGTCACAATGTCAATCAGCAGAGTCGAACAAAGGATGATACACTCACCAGGGTCCATTGTTGTTCCGTGTTGTCGATGGTGTAGCCATCGCCCATCCAGTAGTCTGGGTAGCACCAATCCCACAACGCAACTTTGTTGTATCGAGTTAGCTCATTTAATATTAGTAAGGTGATCGCGACATACGAATCCTATCAACATTGCAATGGTGGACTGCATAGAGATTAGCGTCAAAATGGAACGGTCCACAACATCCACTTACAGAAGAAAATGGGGTCAAATGCCGCCTGTGATTCCCGGGTTGAATAACCGAACAAGAAATGTGGTAAGTACACCTACATAGTCCGGATAGCCCTTGACGAGTAGGAACACGAATCAGCAGTCGGCTGGTTCGGAAACAAAGTACCCACCATATGGCCATTGCCGCCCTGCATCCAACACAAGTCAGTTTTCGCACTTTGTCAACCAAGTCAAACATACGATGTTTCCATGCATGGAATTGTGCACACCCTCCAGGGAGCCGGTGTTGTTGTGGTCGCCGTCCTGTCGAGATTCATTCAGCGTGTTTGAAAACTCATCGTAGCTATGTCCATCGGTCAGCATGGTGGAAACCGACTAAAGGGAGAAAATTACATCAAGCCAGAGTTTCCGCTGTCTTGGAATGAGAACAACATCCCAATACTCGTCCTGATACTGTCTGCCTTTTGCTTGAGAGTCCTAATGATGTAATGAATGAGAGAAATGTAACAAGTTCGCAACGAATTAAACCAACGCTTGAAGTGCCTGAATGTTGCTCCCAGTTGGGGTTGGGGAGGAGTCAGCATACCGATACGTCTGCTCCCACTTAGTGAAATAGGCAGTAATCCCATGCTGAAGATTGTGAGCGCTGGTCGTCAAACAGAACGATGCCCATCGCTAATCAGGCTTACCCTTGTTTGGTCACCGAAGTCACGAGGAAGATAAGGGAACGTGAAACCCGTGAGAGGATTCGGGACGGTCACAGGTTTCTTTCCCGTGCCTAAGATAGTCAGTTCGTCGGTGTAGAATAGAGAGGGGAGCCCTTCTATGTCTACTTTCGGATCGGCCCAGTCCCAGTATCTGTTAGAAATCAGGAAGCCAGAAAGGAAACATAGAGTAACAAGACACACGGGAACCGAAGCTGCTTGGCCTGGTTGACCCAACGTCCTACTTCTCCGGGATGAGAATTCTCAATTTGTTGCGCGATGTTCTCTGCGTATTCTCCAATCACTTGCTATAAAGATGTATTAGGTGGATTGACAGAAAAAAAAAAGCCCCACTACACTTACCTCCACAAGCATGACATATGGACGGTGCCAAGAAGGAAAAGTGATCGCTGCATGGCTAGATAAACACAATTCAGGAGAAGAGTACCAGGAGACCATTCAGCGCAACATACTGGCAGTAGCCTGCAGGTCAAATATCAGGCGGCGTTCGGAAGAGAAGCGCGCCAGCTCACCTCCAAACCTAGTCGGGAAAGGATTCATATCTTTCTTATCGTCATAGCTGAAATTGATCTGAGCCTCCACGGGAGTGCGGTTATCGCCAGCCCACTCGCGGTAGGGTTTACCGTGAATGGCGCCTAATTCCATGAGAGAGGTAATGGAACGCAATGGCGGCTGGACTACGCCCGGGAACGGGATCGGGGTGTGTTTGATGTACGCCCAACCGAGGATAAAGAGTGTCCACTGGTAAGGGTGATCGGCCGCCAACTCTTGGACGGGGAGGCGATCAAAGACCCCCTGGGTGGTGCTGCGACCACTGACGGGGAAGTAGTTTCGGATCGGGGGTGCAGTCATAGTTGGTCTGGCAGTAATGAGTGCAGATGCAATCGAGGTGGTAGCCTGGTGGTCTTGGAGCAGAGCCGACGTCCTTTTATACTCCATCGTTCCCCAGGTTGCATCGAGGAATGAGACTCGCTAGGAAAACATCTTGTCAAAGATAGCCTGTGCCACGTCTTGTGGCGAGGGGTGTGACAGGACTTGAAAGGATGTTGGTTTACTTACCAGTCAGCACTGCGCGTCCGTGTCGCTTGGCAAAGCAGATCTTCCGTTGTGGAAGAGGGCACACTGATTATCTCGTCCTTGAACTTTGTGGTCTGCCTGATTTGAAGGCTGAGGTCTTCCGCATTCAGTCTTGCCAAATGTGATCCAGCAGAGACCACCGCCTCGAGGCCACGTTGCTCGAGGTCGCTGCGTGATACGTACTACCGTGCCTCATGCGTGTCCAAGATTTGAACTTGAGTCTGGCTGAGTTGCACTGCCACTGGCAAGTATTACTGTCGAATTCGGAGAATCGCGGCGCTTTGCTATCGCCGCTCGGCCACGGGCTGCGGCGAG
>JBBPQV010000716.1:0-16080 GCA_038092675.1 Boletus rufocinnamomeus | reverse complement strand
CGCAGGGAGAGGAATATATTTCCTACAAGACAGAGCTTCTGTCTCTGCACTTGTAAATCTGATGTCGTTAATTTCCCGTTTTCTGCACTCGGATGTATTTTTACGCACCCCTTCGGCTGTTTATGTATTATGCTTGACCGGGTAATTTCGTAGATGAGGGATGAGTGACTTTTCCAGTGCAGAAATTGGTTTCTGTCTATATGTCGGCCTTTCTCACCCACAGGATAATCGGCCTGACTCGACCCAGATAACAGCAACTCATGAAGAAGCCGGGACTGTGAGCAATCGCTCAAGAACCGTCGGATGGTGAAGATTATCACCCCCGCAGCTGGTCGCTCCTCTGCGGGTGACCAGCAAAATTAAGTTCCAATGCGAGTCATCGATCGATCGAAACTCTGGTTGGCCTAGCTTTTGACCTCGCGCCAAACGTAGACTGACGGCTACATCTTCCCGAACTTCCGACCATGATTGTTTTCCGGATAACACCTGCATGAATATCAGTGCGGAATTGGCATTTGTGTCCAACGAACTTCCCTGGAGAGCCACATAACCAACAGAATATATATCACTCCTGGTTGTCTGGATGAACGTCTCGGCCAATTGAATTTGTTCTGGTGCAGACCTGGGCAAGGCACCCGGTTTCACGGTGAACCTCTGGAGATAACCCAATGCTTCGAGAATATTAATTAGAGGACGAGAAAGTAGTCGACGCACGAAATGGAATCGGTGTACCAGACCTAGTACTACGTGATTATGTAACATGGTGGCTGTACAGCCACACACTGTTTATACTCAAAATTCATTTTCTCTATCTATTTTTTATCGACATGATGATGCACTCCCACAGGTCCTCCCCACAGCTCGAGTCCTGGCATATCCGACCACTTTTTGGATTGACTGACTCTGCGTCCTGTAAGTACCACCAAATTTATCATCCATGTCTTAATACATCTTTTAGACATTTACTGGAGGTAGATAATCAGGCTGGATATCGTGCGATACGACATGCTGCATCTTGAGATTCGAGAAGTGGTGATCCGAGCCCCTGCACTGCTGAATTTGCAAAATGTCCAAATGGTGTATGCACTTCGGTCGAAGTCGAAGCGCAAACCGAACGTGGTTGTCCGGCTTTCCGTAGGTATGCGTTATCAAATTCCCGCAATCCATCTCGGGAAAATTGAAAATATCAAAGGGTATGGGTATGGGTTATAAAGAGTCGACTGTACTGAAATCTACCGAGTCCCTTTGCCCTACTAGTATTTAGCTGCCCTCACACTCGACGTGGCGGTGGGTAGGAGCTTGTCTCATCTCAGGCTCCAGCCTTCAAGTCATCTGACAGATATTCGTGGGTATCTCCATCCTGCTCAGAAAAGCAGAGCTAAACCTCCAGAATGTCGCAGATCTTCTCGTAGCCGATCAGTAGATATGGCTGATCCTACCGTGCGTTATGGGCCCAGAATGTACTGTTCACCGATGTTTGCAATTTGAACGTATAACGACCAATGTTGTAGGCGTCTCAAGCGACAAGAACTCGTTTTTGAGGATTCTACCGAGTGAGTGGAATCACACCTGGATCCGGTCACCCTGTACATCTCGTTCAAGGTCGAGATATGCAGGAATTCACAGATCGCTGTTCTCCAAGAGCTAGATCGCCCGAAATACCATCAACTCCAGCACTCTTTGCCGTCGTATGCATGGTACCATTGATCCATGACTCGAGCTGACGGTTCATTAGACCTCTCCAGCGGCCTGGGTCCCCACGAACGCGGTCAGACATCCCCGAGGCGCCGTCGCTCAAGTGAGCGATAATACATTCACTATCCAATCACGTCTAACCAAACCACTCTCCCAGCAACGATGTGCTTATGAACATTTTGCCAGCGAAGATCCGCGCCCGTATTTTCAGTGCTCTTCCTTTACGGGTCTTAAAGCTACCAGAAATGAGGCTCACGGAAAGAAGTGCCGTTGTCGAGCATATTATCCAGAACAGGCTCAATAACCTCACCGAAGAAATCTACCGGAGGTGCACGGATATACTCGGCGAGACGTATCCCAGGGGTCTTCCCTTGAAGAATGACTCGCTACAAAATGCAGCCGTTTCTGCGTTTGTGGAAGACGTGACGAAGTTCGCCGTTCTGTCGCATACATGGGGACGGGACGAGCCCAACCACGAGGACTTCCTCCTAAAGCGTAATACCACCAATTCACAAGGATACAAGAAGTTGGTGGAATTCTGTAGAATTGCTCACGAGCAGTATGGGGTTGAGTTTGCCTGGGCAGACACGGTCTGCATCAACAAGCTCAGCAGTTCAGAGCTCGATGAGTCTATCCGTTCCATGTTCGCATGGTATCGTGAATCATTCATCTGTATCATCCATCTTGCGGACACCGAGACTCTCCTGGACCTCCCTCTCGACTGGTGGTTCGCGCGAGGTTGGACTCTGCAGGAGCTCTTAGCGCCGCCGCGAATCAAATTCTACAACAAGAGCTGGCAGCCGCTCACCAATCTTCGCAACGAGAAGCTTGACCCCAAGGGAAAACTACATTACTACCACCCAGATTATGCCACGCACCTCCATAGCTTCGACGAAAAGTATCTGCTTCAGTTAGAACTACTCGGCAATGGAATCTCAGCAGCAACGAGCATCCCTATCCATTGCATCTATGACTTCCAGCCTGGACTCCGTAGCCCACCCCTTCCAGAGCGTATGAAGTGGATCGCGCAAAGGACCACGACGAGGCCAGAGGATATGTCGTACTCGATGATGGGTGTATTAGGAGTCAGCATCTCCGTCGCTTATGGAGAAGGTAGCGAACGCGCATTCTTCCGACTGTTCCAGGCAGTGCTCGAAGTGGATTGGTCTCCCAGCTGGTTCTTGTGGGGAGGCAAGCCCATCGCATCACACATCCACTCTTCGAGGATGATCCCTTCTTCGCCCACATGCTATTCGTCTTGGGATCCCCAATGTGACCTACAAAGTTCATTTCAGAAGGAATCTATCACGTCCAGAAATCAATTTCTTGTTCCACAGTGGGATCGAAGAAAGTCGCGCAAGAGGGAACCTATCGCTCTCACAAACGCTGGCCTGCCAGTGAATGTGTTGGTGGTCCCTGCGAGAGTGACTTACATCGCTTCCCGCCCCGCTACTTCCGGTGAAATTCAAGCTGGCAACTCTGCCAACATTACCTGCCCTTTATCTAAGGATATTGTTATGGCTGACGTCCCACGTGAGGACATCCATGACGGTGAACATCAATTCGCGCTCGGTATCCTTGACTATCATGTTGGCATCTCGAGCTACCGGACGCGCGTATACGGCATCTTGCTGCACAGATATCACGGGCGGTATCGAATGTCTCCCACGGACGCGCTTGGGCCAGTGCGTTACACAGAGTGGGTATGTGAAGAGTGGGAGAGATGGGAGACGGGGGGGATGATCTCCTTTGAACTCGACTGGAAGCTTACAAAAGTGGAGGATTGGACTGAGGTCAAAATTCCCAAGCCTGCATTGGGGTGGATAACATATGGAGCAGACATTACCCCCAAGATAGAGTTTCGCTCTCTGTACTTGTAATTCTCCGGATAATCCAGGAACAAGAAACATGACAAGCACCATCCCCTCCACGGCCCAGATCCACTTCAACAACAGAGCAGAGGTAGGTATGCACTTAGTCCTCGATGGGTGAAGTGCATACGGCTGCGACAGTGCCCTCCTGCACACATGTCAGACAATCTCGTTGCAAGAGCTGGTTGGCTCGGCTACTCACAACGTGATAGCAACAGAGCTTGGAACAACCTGAGGCACACTTTCCATCGACTGCGACAGCACTGCAGTTTGTTCCCTGGTAACCACTAGGAGTCTAGTCGCGCAATCGTCAACATGGCTCAACAGCAGACGACACTACGACTTACATCCCAGGGTGACGGGCAGCATACCGTCTGGCAGCCATTGGTGGCAGAAACGGCACCAACCATGGTGAACAGTGCAATGAAAATGGAAGTAGGAGGAACGAACATGTTGAAGAGCGCTCGCCAGTCTGTAGAGGTGGGGACTGTAACTAGCCAGAGTGGGCCTTCTTATAAGTTCTCGATACTCCGGGAACTCGAATTCAGTCGAAAAGTTATGTTCAACCCGCATCTTTTGTTACATGGGTATGCAACAGTTGGCGCAACGAATACAACATCGTGTTCTGCCAAAGCACCCTTGGCATGGGTTAGCTTGCCACGCGCTATGGCTCTGGCAGTCTCAGCTTAGCTGTGTCGGACGAGACGGTTGAAACTTGAGATCTTGAGAGGTCGTTTGATTGCTATGACACCCAATCCACAGCAGATCTAGGGAATAGGCTAAGGGTATACCCCCAGGCGTCGGGATTCACACCCGCAAACGCGAACACGTGATCGCCAGGAACTCCACTCGAGAAGTATACCATTCACCCTCCGTTGCCCCAGCGCAGTCTGGCACGTTCCATCGCCATTGTGGCAACGTGCACAGCTGCCATGGTCGTTGTTAATGTCCTTTCATCTGCTGACGTTCCAGTAGACTTCAAATCAAGCTTCGGTGTCAATGGCTCTACCAGAGATTGGCAAGGCAATCAATATTCGAGAAGACCAACTCTGATTGCTGCTATCAGAATCAGGTATCTGCATATTCTTTGAGCTCTGTCAGTCCATCCTCCACATCACTGTGCCCACATTCCAACACCATCCTAGGTGTGTCTACTGCTATTTTTCGGGTGTCTTGTGGGCCTCTATGGGCGCAAGACTGGTTTCGCCATTGGGCATGTGTTGGCAAGGGGTTTGTGCAATTGGTACAGGAATTGTGAAAAGTGAGTCGCCCAGCCATATTTATGCACTGCCATCATCAGATGGTATCACAATGGATATCCTCCAGGGTCTCCAGGGAATGACCGTCGCCGCGATTCCTTCTGCTGTGCGTTGCATTGCCTTTCCTTCCAGATAAGCGTGATAACAGATATTCGTGGGTATCTCTATCCATCCCACTCAGAAAAGCAGAGCTGAACCTCCAGAGTATCGCAGATCTTCTCGCAGCCGATCAGTAGATACGCTTGACCTTACCATGCATTGCGGGCCTAGAATATACTGTTCACTGATGTTTGAAATTTGAACGTATAACGACCAATGTCGCAGGCGTCTCAAGCGGTAAGAACTCATGTTTGAGGATTCTACCAAGTGAGTGGAATCACATCTGGACCAGCACTCTCTGTCATCGTATCCATGCTCCCATTGATCCACGACTCAAGCTGATGATTCATTAGACTCAAAAAAGTATAAGTTTCAGTTAGATCTACTTGGCGGTGCGGTCTCGGAAGCAACTAGCATCTCTATCCATCATATCTGTGACTTCCGGCCTGGACTACATATCCCATCCCTTCCAGAGCGTATGAAGTGGATCGCGCAAAGGAGCACGGTGAGGCCGGAGGATATGTCATACTCGATGATGGGAATGTTAGGCGTCAGCATGATTTCCATCGCCTATGGAGAAGGGATCGAGTACGCATTCTTCCGACTATTCCAGGCAGTGCTCGAAGTGTGGAGGGCCTGGGCAAGCCTGTCTCATCACACATCCACTCTTCAAGACTGATCTCTTCTTTGGCCGCATGTTATTTGTCTTGGGATCCTGAGTGTGACCCATAAAGTTCATTCGAGAAGGAACCTGTCACGTCCAGAAACCAATTTCCTGCTCCACAGTGGGATCCTGAAAGTTGCGCAAGAGGGAACCTATCAAGAGTGACTTACATTGCTACTCGCACCGCCACTTCCGGTGAAATCCAAGATGCCAACTATGCCAACATCACCTGCCCTTTATCCAAAGATACTGTTATGGCTGACATCCCACGTGATTCAGAGGACACCCATGACGGTGAGCATCAATTTGCGCTTGGTATCCTTGACTATCATCTCGGCATCCCGAGCTACCGGACACGAGTATGCGGGATCTTGCTGCGCAGCCTGAGATATCACGGGCAATATCAAATATCTCTTGGGTATACAGCTGAGCAAACGTGCTACAGAGAGTGGGTATGTGAAGAGTGGGAGAGATGGGAGACGGGGGGGGATGATCTCCTTCGAACTCACTGGTAAGTTTTACTGTATGAAAGTGGAGGATTGGATTGAGGTCGAAACCTCCAAGTCTGCGTTGGAGTGGAGGACATATAGAATGGACATTACATTACCCCAAGATAGAGTTTCGCTCCTTGTACTTGTAATTTTCCAGAGTAACACCAACGCGAACATTGCATCGCATCTCAACACTCGATCATTCAATGGCAGTGCTCAATTTAAACACAGCATTCCAAGCTGGAATAACTCTCAGAGTAGCTGCCAAGTTTGTAGATGGGCCAAAGCCTAACTTCCAAAGCTCTCATTCAGACGACCAAAGTAAGGACAGCCTCTTCAACACCGGAGGATAACCCAGGAACAAGAAACATAACTAGCACCATCACTTCATGGCCGAGATCCACCTTAGCAACAAGGCAGAGATAGGTATATGCACTTAGTTGGGTGAAGCGCAATTAGCTGCGGTATCACCCTCCTGTACACATGTCAGACAATCTCGTTACAAGAGCTTGTAAGCTCAGCTACTCACAATATCAAAGCAGCAGAGCTCGGTATAATCTGAGGCACACTGCCCATCGGACGGGACGGGACTACAGTCTGATCCCTGGTCACCCGGGCCATTAGGATCCTAGTTGCACAATTGTCAACATAGCTCAACAGCATTCGACGCTACGACTTACATTCACAACTGTGTCAGACCTGCAGCATACGTTCTGGCAGGTATCGGCAACAGCAACAGTGCTAACCATGGCAAACAGTGCAATGAAAATGGAAGCAGGACGAACAAACATGTTTAAGAGGATTTGGTCTGTAGAGGTGGGGATTGTTGGTGACCAGAGTGGGCCCTTTTATAAGTTCTCGGTTCCCCCGGAATTCGAATTCCGTCGAATAGTTACATTCGACCCGCATCTTTTGTTACATAACTATGCAAGGGTTGGCGCAACGGATATAATGAGCCGACGAGGTGCTTACTATTTTTCGTAAGTACTTAAGCCATATTTACGACGTAGTAGCAGTTGGCCAATTTTACATTTACTTACCATTCACCATTGACATATCCGACAAGTCGCCCCACCCCAAAGAGCAGAGAGGTTTGGCTGCAGTGACCTTCAGCATCTGAACATGAAAGTCAACATGCCGAGGAAGAAGGAAGGACTTCACAAAGTGAGTTCAGTTCGATGGGCCTCCAGTTTGACGCATAATATAACTGGCCGGCCCGGGATAAAATTCCCAATTAGACCATACAAGGGTCACCGCTCCGGTCCAATCAGGGTCCTCGCCACCAATAAGCCCTCGCGTAGGCTCGCGAAAGCCTTCGGAAACGCAACGCAACAATGCTTTTCTTCTGATTATGATAGGCTAGCCTGATATTGGTAGATTGAAACGGGAAGCTTTCGCAGCGCGCTCATTTTCTTTTTTAGTAGTAGGACCCTTAATTTCCTTTTCTGCCAGCCATCCTCCAATCACAGCTCTCAAATGGCTGGAGGTAGAGTAGTCAAGCATTACATAGCGTCTTTTCAGACTCATCTTGTACTTTTCAAAATTCACGTCGCTGCGATGCTCATCAAGTGCCGAGCATGATGGAGTGCCAGGAAAGTACATAGCGCTGAAAGATGGTCCAGGTGGTATATTAAGCACCGGTGAGCGCCGAGCAATCGTGTCCCCACGTATCTGACTCTGCCAAGTGGTGTACAATTGTCTTCATAGCTGACCCCAGTTGCCACCATCCGACGATTAGCCAAGTCACGAATGATTTCGATGCAACATCGTCCTATCCCTGCCCGCTTTTGTCTTGATGCAGACCTGACGGATCTCATCCTCACTGCGCTCTCCGATATCCACAGCCTACAGTCATTCGTCTTATCCTCAAAGTTCGTATACAATGTCTTCAGTACCCGCCGTGCTTCCGTCCTTCGCGCTGTCGTATCCAACCATCTCGGTCCCGCCACCCCACCAGCCGTGCGGCTCCTCAAAGTTATGATGGCCGTCGAATCCTATTGGCATGGGTGGCTTGCTCCGCTGGGAGTTAACAAGCTTCCCAGAGAGGAAGATTTCCAACAGAATGATCTTCGCATCATCGTTACCACGCGAGAAGCCCGCGTGCTTGCCACTAACCACGACGTCGTTCAAGAGCTCGAATCACTGTACAGTTGGAGGTGATCAGTTTCTGTGAGTTTACACGACATTCTCTTCCGCTCATGCTATATATTTCAGAAACAAGGATCCCCGATCATCCTCGAGTCGGCTCACGCCGCATGAGTCTGAGCAGTTCCAAACGGCGTTGTACAGAGTGTGGTTCGTTTGCGCGCTATACGGCTGCTCCGCACCTGCGAATCGCGTCGGGAAAAGCAAGTCCAAGCGTCTCACGGAGATCCTGAAGAATCTTGGGCAGATGCAGGCCAACTTCCTGCAAACTTTCCCGCCTTCACAGATAGGACCACTTTTGGAGGCGTGGAGACTTATGGTGGACCTAGCGACTTGGGCCGTTCGGGCCGATTTTGTTCCGCAGAAAAGTTAGTGATTGTTTATATTTTTCTGTTCCTAATCCTCAACCCGAGCGGAAAATGAAGACTATCGCTCCTTGGAAGCTTATCTTGTTTGGTCGGGTCCTGGCACGACGTTACGAGCCTTCCACGGCAAATTGATAAACGTAGACCGGAAGGTCGTTCCTGCTCTCTCTGCGTCTTATGAGCAGTTTTGTGAAGTTTTCAATGCGGCGAGTCCGTTCAAGCAGCCAGGAGTCGGGATTTTAATATCCCCGGATGAATGTTTCATGAACACGCTGAAATGTATGTTCTCGTGACTTGATCTCAACACAGCTGAGTACAACGTGAGTAGGCCAACATTGTGCCCGAGCAGCCTTGTGGAGCGAATCGAGTTGGTGCCCCTCTTACGAGCATGGAATAAATCGGCTGACATGTTGACCTTAGATTGGTCTTACTTACGTGGGATAGTTCCGCCTTCAGAGTTTTTCGAGTTCCTCGAGCTCCCTTGGTGGAACCCGTATATCGACGCAAATACCTTGGAGAAGGTTTTCTGTGATACATCTTATTCACAGGTTATATCCGAAATCTTTTTGCTGCGCTCAAAAGCTTACAGAACTTGGAAACCGGGACATTGGCTTTGCATGACCTGCCTCCAGATATTCATGCGCGATAATATAGAAGCATTTTGTCGATCTCGGGGATACCCTGAGCAGGTTGATCAATGAAATCCCGTTTTTCAGCAAGGTCGTGGCCAGACTGAATGTAATATAGTCGAGTCCTGGTTTGATTCCATTTCTTTGCGTGATCAAGCGTTGGTTTGTTTTATATATACTGTTCGCTATTACTTGGGATAATTCCATTGCACTGACATCCTCACACTGTAGATACCCTCTGGTTAGTGGCTTACTGCGAAGAGTGTCTCCTTTGGCTGGTCGCTGCGGGACGATTTCCAAGCAGCATAGTACAGGGGCAACCCGTCCGTCAATCCTGGTTTCTTTCGCTGCCCATCCAGCAGGGACTTGGCAAGGTACGGGCGGAGAACCGTGGTCGTCAGAGCCTCCCCGAACACTGTTCACCGATCAAACAACCATCAGTACCAGACCGACCTCCCAAGACAAACCACATAACGCACGACCCGTAGGCTCGATCCACCCATGTGGTCCCTCGGCGCCCGAGACCTAGATCAGCTTCCGAAGGAAGTCATCGACGGACTATGTAGTCTCATTGCTGGCATCTATCGCAAGCCCACCGAGGACGAGCGGCTTCTCGACCGCTCGGACGTACGCATCCGCGAGATTGTCGGCATGAATGAGCGAAGTTCCGAGACCACGGCGATGGATGACGCGACTACTAGAGATAGGAAGAAAAACATAAAAAGATGAGGTCATGCCAGGACTCGAACCTGGGTTTTGGGAATATGGTATCAGAATCCCAAGTGATAACCGCTACACTACAAGACCGTTAGCCATGTTATTTTAATTTAAATATTGATTGTTTGACAATGGTGTATTCCTGCGACCCCTGTTCAGATGTAATGTGGGTGCAAACAAATAGAGCAGTTGCATTGCAGTCACTTCGCTTTGAATCCTCCGTATTGTGACCCGATCCAACGGACGACCAGAGCTGCGCAGCCCACACATTCAGACGGGATGAAGCATGGACTGTCCACACGCCACATGGAAATGGCGACCGGAAGGCTTGCAGCCAGGCACCTGGGTAATTGCCTTTTCGCCTACGTTTGCCTCTGAGGGTGTCCCGTGTTCTCGGCGCCAGAGCATACGATCTGACACCCGGCTACCTGGAAAGCCTGAGAACCCGAGCAGTCCACTCACCTACGAGAGAGGGGTGTCGTCTGCTAACACCCTCGTGCGAGGTTAGCTAAAATCCCTGGTTCGGTCAATGGAACTTGGCTCGTAGGGCATGGGATCACATACATGATACCTATTACCGATGCGCGAGAATTGGTCCACCGACGAACTGGGTCGATACGTGCCGACGAAAAACCTGTGAGATTAGAGTCCTCCCACCACCCAGTTCTGGGACGTCGCGAAACCTGGCCCTCACCAGGCTCCTAGCCACTGGCACCGGGTATGGTCGATGATCGAATTGACGTACTCGGTTGACCTGAGCCAGACCACATAGTCTCGCATAGTGCAACGCGCCCACGGCAAGTATTGCATGCCACGGGCACACGTGTTCTTCTGCCCAGCATCACACCGCACACGCCAGTCCCCAACACAGCGCACCCCCGCCGCCATGGCTTCGAACAAGAAAAGCAGATCCTCCCCGAAGCCCAAGTCGAGAGACGATCTAGAAGCACGTGATCACGACGCGTCGCCGAATCCTCCACGCGTCTTGGCCAATTTCCCAGGGTTGATCAAACCCAATTCGCCTCGCTCAAACATACCGCGAACACCTTCGACAACGACGACGACGACGACAAGACCATTTTCAACGACACCCACTACCACCACTGCTACCACCAACACAACGTTAAAGACAGAGACGAATACAAGAGCAAGAACAAAGAGTAGTAGCCATCACAGTACCAAAAGCGAGCCCCCCACTACGTCCATGGAAACGCCTTCCACATCTAAACTAGCCCGCTTCACCCCGTTCACGCCCAAGCGACCCCTCTCTGTCGCCTCTGGTAGCGATCTCGCCACCCCCTCCATCTTCAACACCGCCAAAAAATACAAGGCGGTCCTCTCGACCGAGTCTCGGATTCGAACCACCAAACCACCAGCGCACGCATCTCTCGCACCCGTTCCGGGGACACCGACGAAAACCAACGATGGGTCACGCCCCAAGACACCTTCCACCCCGAGAGGCGCAAGTCCCGCGCCGGGATTGTTCATGGGACCTGGAGACATGTCCATGGATGTGAGTAGGGTCGACCCAGAAGAGGCGCTCGTCGACTTCCAAACGCTCGAGCCGGGAGACGTCTCGGGGGACATTGATGAAAGCCAGCTACCCACTCCCGAATATGGCAAAGAAGACAAGGTTCTTGTTTCTATTAGGTGCGCTGCTCTTGGTATTGGTTCTGTGGTGATGTGTACTTAGTCGATCTTTTTTTATTTCAGGATGCGCCCAACGACTGCACAGGACGCTTGGGACATTTCCGTTCCCAAATCTATTAAACTTTTTCCGCAACATGCTAAAACGACGCTTAACCCTCCTCCGGAATTCCACTTTGATGAGGTCCTCACAGGGTCTGAAAATAAACCGGTGTACAACGCCGTCGCAAGGAGTCACGTGTGTGCTGCGATGGAAGGCTACAACGCCGTCATATTTGCGTACGGCCAGACTGCAAGTGGAAAGACCTTCACCCTTGTAAGCACATTCTAGCAAGTCTCTTTCTCAAGTACTCAATTTGTGTGACAGTCTGGAAATGAAGACCAACCAGGTATCATCCCAAGAGCTATGAAAGATGTCTTTTCTCACATCAGGAGAACACCGACGCGCGAATATCTGCTTCGTTGCTCCTACCTTGAGATCTACAATGAAACCATTTACGACCTGCTTTCTCCTCCTTCGGTGTCGGCGACGCAACCTGTGCAAATCATTGGACAGGGTATCCTAGCACCTCTTCGGGAAGAGGTCGTCACAAGTCTGAAGGGCGTACGCGAAGTAATGGAAAGAGGGGAGAGACATCGCAGGACTGCGAGCACGGATTGGAACGAGAGAAGTAGTCGGAGTCACAGCGTATTCAGGCTTGTAATTGAAAGCAGAGAAAGAGGCGAGGGGAAGGCGGAGTCGAGTGGTAGACAAACACCAGGTGCGAGGCCGCCAACGCCGGGAGGAACGAGATTGCAGACGATCGGAGGAAGGAGTGTACAAATGTCAGTTCTGGTGAGGTCACATTTTGTTCTGACATGGATTCGCGCTCAGACAACTTGGCCTTTAGAGTCTGATCGATCTCGCAGGGTCCGAGAAAGCAACTTCGGACAAGGAGAGAACGCGGGAAGGAAAGTATATCAATACCAGGTACGTTTGTTTCTGACACGCCTTCTGTCAATCGTTGGTTGATGGAATTCGTCAGTCTTCTTACTCTCGGAAGCGTCATCGGTACTTTGGCAGAGAATGCCGCCAAGAATAAAAAGTATGACGGTCTCCCCTGAAATGCAGACAGAAAACTCACCCATTCCTGCCACCAGTGACCACGTCCCATACCGTAACTCCAAGCTCACGCGTCTTCTTCAGCCTTCGCTCTCTGGAGATGCTCGTATCAGTGTCGTTTGCACCATGAACCCAGATGTTCATGCTGTAACAGAAAGCACAAACACACTGCAGTTCGCGTCGCGCATTAAACGTGTGCAGCTGAGCGCGAAGAAGAAGGAAGTCGTCGATACAGATGCTCTCATTGAGAGATACCGCAAGGAGATTGACGAGCTCAAGACAAAATTGGCAGAACGAG
Source organism: Boletus rufocinnamomeus (assembly GCA_038092675.1). Lineage (NCBI taxonomy): Eukaryota > Fungi > Basidiomycota > Agaricomycetes > Boletales > Boletaceae > Boletus > Boletus rufocinnamomeus. The sequence goes on along the minus strand of JBBPQV010000716.1, from coordinate 3,098 downwards.
AGGCGGAGGCACCAGAGAGGAATCGGCGGATGAGCGCACGAGAGGTATGTCCATCCATGAACCGCAATCCCTTGAGCCAAGCCGAGCCGTCATGTCTTATTCTTTTCGTCTTCTAGCAAATTGACGAATCCAAGGCGATGAAAGATCTTAATGCGCGGATACAGCAACTGACGAAACTCATTTTGACGAGTCAGACCGTGGACGAGACCAAAGGGGACGAATCTCGTCCAGCAAGTCCGTCCAAGGTCGATTTCGATATGTCGCCTTACCAGGTCAGTAGCCAAGTCCTGCGAGCTTGCTGCAGTTTGATAACATCATGTGCAGCTCCAACAAGAGCTCCTTGCTGCTCGACGTCAATTGGAGTCTCAAGCTAACCAAATCCTCTCACTGGAGGCTGCGCTCCTCGCGCGTCCTGAGCTCCCGCCTGACGCACCCGAAACAGAAAAAGACAAGCTGATTACAGAGCAACAAAAGTCTATCCGGGAGCTCGAAATTGTCGTACGTGGGTACGAAGACAACCTCGGCGAGCCCCTCCGCCAAGTCCGTGAAGACGTTGAACGCGAGTGGGAGGACCGACTGGCCGCGGAGGTGAAACGACGGGAAGAGAAAGAAGTATGGGCGAATGAACTCGTAAAACAGCTCGAGAAAGAGAAGAAGGTGAGGATCAAGTTGGAGGAAGAGAGACGGGCGCTGGCGGCGTTTGTGAGCAAGTTTGATGCGTTGGGACTGGGTGGAGGAAGCATGCTTCCACCGTCTTCTATTTCTGGTCCCGGTTCTGTGCCAGCTTCGGCGCCGTTGGGATTGGGGAGGGCCAAGTCGTACTTGAGCAAGCTCGGGTCGGGTGGGCTTGGAGTCGTGGCGGAGGAGACGGAGAGCCCAATGAGGATCGATGTGAAGAATCAGCCGAGTCTGCTGGACCAGACGCCGGAGGAGGACTGGAGTCTGATGGAGGATGTCAGCTTCGAGATGGAGGTCGGAAAGGGGAAACTTGTAAATGGAAAGAGAGCAAGCAGCTCGTTGAAGGAGGTCCTTGGGCGCAAGGAGAACATTCTGGTGTAGGATGAATGGAGTGGTAGGATTATGATTGGATATGGATTAAAATGTTTTCTGTGCTGGTATGTTTTTTTTTTCTCAATTTCGTTCCCCCTTTCTGTAGTTTAGATTGTTCACACTTCTTATATGTGCTCCGAGTTTAACGACTGCTGGGCAATCAGTTTATCTCGTATTATCTCCTGATGAAACATGTAGTAAATACGGACACTCGCGACGACGAAGTACTGTGTACCCCGGTCAACCGGATATAACAATGAACCTGAGACGACCACGCGGTTTCGACACCCATTTCTCTCCCCAAACCCGCTGGGACGTTCGTTCCAGTCTTTTCTGTTTCTCTAGAATGGCCAGGCTAACGTCCGTGCTGGAGTGGTTGCAGGGTGCACATGGGCATGATCCTGACTGTGTAGGACGAGGCGACCTTACCCTGCAAAATCCGACCAAAGTCCTCTTTAGCGCTCACTGCTACGCCGAGGCTAGTCCAACTTCTACAGTCCAAGAAACATAGCGGGGTCGTCACGATTCACCGTCGTCGATTCCATATATGGACGTGTACCTAGATCCCCCGTAACGGCTTGCCGTGGTTTGGCCTTGGAACGTTGCTCGCCTTTGCCTTGACGTGTCAGGGGGAGTATCGATACTATCGAATCCCTATATTGTGCGATGTTGTTCGGTAGCTCACAACGGTGTTTCGCTGGCACTATTCTATTCGAGACCCGGCTCCACGGAGGACGTCCTGTCTGATGGGCACGTCACACATCATTCCCTCTCTACGCCCCAACTATCAACTAGCCGTCCCGACAATGGCATGTCATCTACCACGGGACAGGGCTCACGGGAAGACGAATCTGGAAGTCTACGTGTCTGCAGCACGCGGACGCGTCGCCGCACATCTTTTCCCTGGCGTTGTTCTCTCATGGAATGACACGCCTCTACTCGTCCGCTTGGTGACTGTACTTGGGGACGTTGAGCCTGTGGAGTATCTGGTCCGATGGTGACGTGGTGACATGGTGTCTTCTTCATTTCCGTTGGTGCTTCGTCACGGGTGTTCATGGTTTCAGGTGGACTTGGGTAGGCTTCTCCTTCTCCGCCCCATCAAATAGGATTTCTTTTTAAATGGTTACATAACAAACCACCACCCAACCGCTTCAGTGCACGCAGACATGGAGCGATGACAGCACACGAGCCATGCTCATCCCCGCACTTTTCTAGTTATGTAAACGATTCCTGGAGGACAAGTCACAAGCTGTAACACGTCTCGAAGATGACAGACAACTCCACTCTCTCGGGTACGCTTTTCATCGATGCCTGTAAATCGCTGTGGGGCAGTGCTCATCAACGTCTCCCAAAAAAGTTTGGATTCGGTGCTATAGGGTTTGATGAATAGAAGGTCTTTCAAATCGGTGTCACAGTGCGGAGACGGTATTCCTCTGATCCTGTTGGACAAATCACCAGAACGGCTTGACGGAAATAGGGTGACACCCATGGAACAGGGGATCCCGAGGAACACCGACGCACGGACGAAGGTCTGGGTAAGCCGGTTATTGGTCCAACGACTGCGCGCGCGTACGCAAGATCATCGATAACCCCAAATCGACGTATCGTGTTGTTACTGTTGTACTCGTCTGCTCGCCGGGGATCGCAGTATCTCATCGCCTTTTTTCTCCCCTCTCGTTCTTCCAGGTTTCTTTGCTCTTTTTCTTTTCTCTAGTTCCTTTTGCGCTGGGTTCGTCTGACAGACCAAAAAGGGAACAACGCACCCCATGGTTACCGTGTAGAATGATAGATGGGCCACACGCGGCGGCTGTCAACCCGATCTGCAGATAATCTCCGGAATACCTGGACGATGCATCGACGAGACATCAGCTTCGTAGGAACTTCGTAAATAATCCCAAATAGGGGTCGGCGAGAGGTATAAGATCCCCCCCACCCTTGGCATATACTCATTCTCCAGTCCATCCACATCCAAGCAACTCGTTCTATCACTCCCACGTGCAGCATCATGCAGACCGTGAGTGGCGGCCTGCTTTTTCTTTCGTGCGCTG
>JBBPQV010000715.1:0-16105 GCA_038092675.1 Boletus rufocinnamomeus | reverse complement strand
TCGCATGCTTGTGGCGGGATTCATGGAGATAAGGCTAGTAAGTGGGGGGTGAGTGGGATGGAAGGGGGATGCGGGGTGGAAAAAAAGACGGACTTTGCGCTGCCTGGAGAGGCGGTGGACCTCCTCGAGGCGGGCTCGAGCGACACGGCGTTTGAGGATGCGGAAATACTGCTTTGCGTTTACGTAGAGGGGTTCCTCGTCTACGTTTGGGTCATCGAGGACGGGCTCGTTGGCGTTTGCGGATTCGACGTCGTGGATGTGGTGGAAGAGGTCCTGTACGGGGGAGTTGCGGTGGGTTGTGTGGGAGGGGGAGGAAGGGGCGGGGGAAGGGTTTCTGTACAATGAGTTGTTGTACATTTCATTTTGGGATGAGGGGGGAGCGGGCTGGGACTGGGACGGGTTTTGGAAGTTGTTTTGGAAGTGGAGATGATGATAAGCGGGGGAGAGCAGCTGATCGACAGGATCGCCCATTGATTGGCTCGCAGCGTTCACTGTCTTTGAAACGTCCGTATGTACCCAGCGTCACACAAATCCAGTCACACACCCCTCACGTCACTTTATTCACACGCCCCTCAATGGACGCCTTCACCTGTCTCTCCTGCGCCATCGCCTTTGCCTCCCCCGAGGACCAGCGTGCGTCATCTCTCCGGTCTATCCCGCCCCACTCACCCCCCCCACAGGCACACACTACCGCTCCGACCACCACAGGTACAACATCAAGCGCAGGGTCGCAGCCCTGCCCCCCGTCAGCGCCGCCGTCTTCGCCCAGAAGCTCCACGAGCGCACACACGATGTCCCCGCCCAAACGCACTCCCGGTGCGACCCGTGCGGGTACGCGCCTCTCTCCTCTTGCTGATCTCACACTCACACCCCGCCCAGAAAGACATACACCACAGAGAACGCGTACAGATCCCATCTCAACTCTAGGAAGCACAGAGAGATCGCGCTCAACGGCCCATCGCGCTCCCCTCACCCCTCCATCCCCGACAACGAGCCACACCCCACCGAGCTCTCCTGTCTCTTCTGCACCACATCCGCCCCGTCCCTCGAAGACAATCTCTCCCACATGTCCTCTGCCCACTCCTTCTTCATCCCCGATGCCGACTATCTCGTCGACATCACCGGCCTCATCAATTACCTTGCAGAAAAGATTGCAGTCGGGAACGTGTGCATATACTGCAACGGAAAGGGAAGGGAGCTCCACACCCTCGATGCCGTTCGCAAACACATGGTCGACAAGAGCCATTGCAAGATCGCTTACGATACCGAGATCGACAAGCTTGAGATCTCGGACTATTACGACTTTACGTCGTCCTATCCACCCGAGTCGTCATCCAGCACCAAGAAAACGACAAGCGACTCGGATCAAGTGTGGGAAGATGTTGATCAGGACACTCCGGACGACGGTGACGTAGATCAGGTCGTCGATGTCGACGACCTCTCGGATGCCGGGTCCGATCATCCCGATCATCTTCCCGACAACCAACTCGCATACGGCGACACCGAATATGAACTCGTCCTTCCTTCCGGCGCACGCATCGGCCACAGAAGCATGAAGCGATACTACGCACAGTCATTCCATGGCATACCCGTCAAGCCCGAGGACCCGAACAGTGGCGCAGCTCTCGTCCGACGTCTCCTCGCAGATAAGCATTCAGCCCTGGTCCCGCACAAGGGTGGCTTTGGCGCATTCGGCCAAGGCACCCAAGTCGTCAAAGCAAGGAACAAAGGCGAGGCTCGCGAGGCAGGTCGACACATCAGAGAGTTCAGAGACCAACGTCGCAAAGAGGACTTCAAGACAAAAGTCGGCTTTATCCACAACAGTCAGAAGCACTTCCGCGACCCCCTCCTACAAGTTTGTTTTCAACCATCTCATCTCGCTCCAGTACTCACCCACCTCTCAGTGACCGTAACCTGGACGTCCAGCGACATTAACATTGTATTGTACCCACAAATGGAATAGTAGATGTAGGTCCAAACACTACTTACTTTTACTTTCTATCAATATCAATAATCAGGGTAATCGTGCTAAAACAAATGTCTTCCGAACATGGACAAACGCGTAGGGATATCGTGGATAATGAACGACCAGAAGGTCGATCTTGTCGAAAAGGGTATAAATGTCGTGCAGCAAAACAGCGATAACAAGGAGGGTCGAAACGATGGATTAATATAAATACGAAGCGGGGACAACACCCTCTCGCCCAGTCTGGGGGTTCCTTGCGTACCACCATCTGAAGTGATCGTTAATATACCTGCTAGACTCCCTTTAAAATCACAACTTACGCATTATCTCTGTCATCGAGCACTTCAATTTCCATCCCGGCCGTCAAGGGGAGTTCACCCTCGCCTGAGCCATCAAAGGAGTAGCGTGCGTGAGCAGCCCGGCTGCCTTCCTCTTCCGCCGCCATCGTTCCAATAACTGCGTCAGACGGCGTGGCAGCCCGCAAGTAATTGCTCGCGTCAGGTCCGAATGGATCTGCCTCAGCACCACCCTCGTGAGCTGCTTCCTCCTTCTCGGCACTAACGCTGTTGAATGGACTTTGTCCACCCAAAATCGTAGTCCTAGTGGCAGCGTTGATGTGTTCAAGCAACGATGATGGTCGATGTTGAATCGAGTCGTCATCATCGTCTTCGTTTTCATACCGAGTAACCTTGTCGTCTCTTCTGGACAAAAGTGTCCACAGTATACCAATGAGCGCGAGGAGAAACACAACGCCCGCAGCGATGGCGATTGAAATCAGGATAACAATGCCAGTCGCAAGGAAGGCTAATGTCTTTCATGTCAGAGGATTCCACCCGAATGACACTCTGGAAAATGCTCACACTGTTGACTGAAACTAAAGTTTGCGATCGAGTAGAACAGGGAAGAAACATATCCGAGTGTGCCCTGTGCTGACATGGAGGCGAGATAGGGTGTGAACGTCTGCCCATCGAACAACACCAGAGATGCTGAACCCAAGGATGAATCAGTCAGTGCCCCCGATATCATTAACATCCTGTCGGATTCAACGATGCTATTGGAACTGTGCGTGTTCTGCAGAGGAACCATAAGCAATTGAGAGATGTTCGAGTTGGTTTGAAAAGCCGAGCCTGATTCAGGAGTCAGCCTCGTGCGAAGTAAATCTACTACAAATTACGCACCAACGTTGGACCATGTAACACCATCCCAGAATACCATGAAGGACGATGAACCGTCACCCGTGCTAATCGCCCAGTTCATCAATAACTGAGATTCAACAGAATATCCCACTTACCGTCCGGCAGCAAAAATACTCGACGAATTGCCGTTGTTGACCTCTACAGCGGTGACAGGACCAGGAATCATAGTCGGGTCACCTATAGCAGTCCAACTGTTATTGGTGAAACTGTACTGTGCAACGTTTGCAGGAGTGCCATCGGCCAGTGTAATGGCACCCGCTGCGACGAGGAGCTCTTGGTTGCTCTGAAAACCTTGTTAAGAAACGCTCAAGTAAGAAGTAATAGAGACATACCCCGGCGAACGAAACCGAAGAAATGTCACCCTGCACACCAGAACCCAGCGCATTCCATTGGTTTAGGGTGGTATCGAAAAGGCAAATGGCCTGACACGCGGCTGTGCCTGCCTCGGCGAACGAACCAGCGACTATAATTGTACTGGGCTTGTAGGATGTCGCGGTGATGGAGCGCACGACGACAGTGGAACCAGATTGTGCTTGGATGGGTTGAGCGATCGTAGTTAGCCACTGTTGACCAACAAGGTCGTAGATGGCAAATCCATTTGCGTTGGCGCTGGTCAGATTGAACTCTCCGCCAACATACAGATGCGCTTCTGTATCCACGTACAGGGCACGAACCACTCCGTAAGGCTGGTCGCCAGCGAGAGCAGTAGCAGTGGAGGTCACTGGATCGTAAATAGCGACAGCTTGGGAACTTGCAGACGACGACGCAGAGAAGGTAAAGTTGCCTCCAATGATGGCGACCTCATGGGAAGAGGAACTATTAGACCAAAATACCCCGGCCAAGATAGCGGGAGCGGGAGTTGGAGGTAGTGGGGGTAATGTCAAGGAGCTTGTCGAGGCTTGTCTCCTAAACAAAGTAGGGATCTTCATATGGGAAAGCCAAGTGGCGGGACTGCGTCCGTAGTGATGGTACCGTTTCTGCGTCGAGGAAGTCGAAATAGAGGTGTTGACGGAACTGCCGAGCTGAATTCCTAGGGGAGTAACAGTCGGGTCATCACTACCACTGTTCGAGAGCATGACCATGCCCGTAGCCCCGTATTCTGCCATGGTCTGGACGTTTCCAGCAAGAAGCTGGGGCACCTCCTGACCGCTCGAAGATGTACCATTGTTGACAAAGGTGAAGTTCCCCCTGACGAAGCCACCACTGTTCACCCATGACGAACTTGTGATATCCCAAATCGCAAAACCGCCTGCGTTGGAACTTGAACCAGCCAGTGTCATGGTCTCGGTGAAGTTCCCAGCGACCTGGATGCTAGCATTGACCAGCGCGATGCTTGCCACGATCCCATTTACACCAGCCCCCAGCGTGCTCCACGAGTTGGTCTCGATGTTGTACATTGCGACCCCCATTAACTGTCCTTGTGTCGAAGGTGTTTGAGTGTCGGAAAAAGAGCCACCGATGTACAACTCATCGCCGTACAAAGCAAATGACGCGACTGCGCCATTAAGGCCCCCATTGGAAAGTGAAGAAAGACTCCCCTCTTTGTAAGCGACGATATTTGAGGTGCCACTGAGGGGCCCAGTGGGGAAGGTGAAGCTGCCACCCAAGAAGATAATCCCGGAAGGATGCTGCACGGCGGCTGAGATGTAAGTGGAAGTAGTGTTCGCAGCACCTAGGGCATTGTAAAGATCGATGCCAACGATGTCGGCGGCAGTCTCGCTGGTGTTGGATAAGGTGCCAGTAGCATCGACGGTAGTTTTCGAGCTCAATGGCCACTCGAAAAACCCAAATCCACGTTGAGTTCCAAGACTAGTAGACCCATTGCCGCCTGTGCCAGAAGAAGTCATGTCGACGGAAGTCAAGACAAGTTCAACACTCCCGGCAACAAGCTCGTATTGTCCATCTTGACCTTCTCCCGTCGGATGATCGGCCAATGACATGGTCACTGTGGTCACAAAGGAAGAGGACGAAGGAACGATTGGACCAATATAAACCGGTACGATGGCGTCGTTTTGGACCTGCTGTGACACTGTGGACACAAACGGCGACGATCCGCCGCCAGGGAACACTGTTACTAGAACTGACGTCCGAAGGGCGCAGTCCTGGAAGTTATCACAACCGGGTATAACCAGGTTCACCACGTATTGTCCAGATGCCGAGACATACGGCATCCAGGTGAATGTAGGAGCTTGTGATGCAGGTGTGCCAACAGAGACTGCGGAGACAAGGACGGTCTGGAGAGTGGCAGGAATGTCTGTGTTCGCATTCTGCGGCGACCAGCTGCCGGTCATCGTAACATTAGATGGGTTGGGTGCAAAGCAGGACTGGGTATTCTGGCCGCTGACGGCCGAAGCAAATGCTCCCGAGGATAGAATTTGCAACATGTGCAGACCGGGGGCAGTTCCTTGCCACTGCGAGAGTGTGATTTGCACACCGGTCAAGGTGACAGGAGCTGTGAAAAGAAAATCCTGGTACAAGATCGAAGCGTCGGTTGACAACGGACAACTGCTCGTGCACGTCATGTTCTGGCCCGTAGACGGATCGACATATGTAAGACTTTGGACGGTGTTGTCGGGGATTGATGTGACACTGAAAATAATGTCAGAGAGCAGAAACTTGAGGACTGAGCGGAAGGCAAAACTCAAACTACGTACCTAAACGCCGTCGTACCATAGCCATTCTGGAACGTGTTCCCAATTCGGACGCCATACGCACTCATCGCGGCAAACGTGCGGATCGTGATGAGAGCCGCACTTCCGGCTGCAGCGAGCCACGTATTTCCGGGTCCATCAGGACCTGCGGGACAAAGGATTGCCTGGATGTCATCGAACTGAGGGTCCGTAGAGGATGGAGCCCCGACGATCTCTGCGCCTTGAAGGGGTATCGGAACGAGCGAAGACGAAAAGGGTGATGCACCTTGAGAGTATGGAACGTTGGGGTTAGTGTTGTTGCCAGTCACTCCGCCACTGAACGACGTGGTGAATGAACCGGTGAAGAAAAGACTAGTGTCGGAGGCATTGGGAGTTATGGACGTGACTTGGCCGTTGAGGCCTTTGAACGGGGGTGCGGACCATGAACTTGACTTGGCGTTCCAAACCGCAACAGAAGGACCTGGCGACGAGAAATAACCACTAACCCAAACGTTGCTGTTGGATGAATCGCAATATACTGCACTGACTGAACCGTCTGGGCCGCCAGAACCGAGGGCAGAGAAGGCACCTGAGGAAGGCGAATAGGAGGCCACGTAGCTAGTGGAGACGTTGGCGATGGAAAGAAAGGAACCAGCAATATAGTAGACATCATTCATAGCACACGCCGAAGAGATTGAGCCGCCAGAATTCGTATTAGCAATGGAGGTGAGGGCTCCCTGCGGTGTGCGGGACAGCAAGGAAGACACCGAAGGATCAAACGAGGTGGGGGTGGAGTTGTCGAAAAAGTTCAAGCCAGCAAAGGCGCCAGTAAGGCCAACTTGGCCCATACGGTCAAAGTCGACGAGGGGTAGCGATGCGGACGCGATACGTGCGAAGGAGACGACGGTGAGGGCAGAGGGCCATGATTTAAGTGGCGGGAACATCATGGGAGACGAAGGAAGAAAAGGGAAGTTGGACCAGGTAGGGCAGGGTATACTTAATTGCCCTGGCTAGCTTTGAGGGTGGTTCGAGCGATAGCCCGACAGTCTGGAAGAGAGACGCAACAAAGCAAGAGTGTTGGTGTTTCAGCGGACGAGGTCGGCCAGCAATTAAACGAACTGGTCTACGTGCCAAGACCGTCCCACGGGCCTCGTGCAGTCCACACCATGCTCATGTACTCGATTACAATTCAGTCTCTATTTCCGACATCAAACAAATGTATTTCCGTGCTAGTCCGTCCGCGCGGTGACACTACTCATATCTGGCACGGATCCGACAGGCTGCAGATGAGGGGAAGCCTGTTCAAGGGACCTAAAGCAAGAAACCAAATGTTATTTATCCGTGTCACAAACCCTAGCTAAATGATGCTCACTGAGGATATCTGTACCGGATTATTCCTGGCCTCGTTGCCCTGGCTTGTACAGCCACGTTGTCGGTGACTTGTTGCGATTGCAATATGTGTTTCTCGTTCAATCGAGCCCAAGTGTCAGGCGGTGTTGAGTAGTGGCCAATCCACCGTGTCAAATACGCATCGTCGTCTCGCGGTGGGGCCCACTTGTAAAACGAGACAGCCAGGAGCGAGAGAAACAGTGTATTCCGCCAAAACGGCGTGGAGAACCCAGCTACGAGATTTCAGTCCCAACCCGAAAATGAGAACCAGACGGGCAAGGTCACCTTCCGGACTATAATGAGCACCATCCGGGTGTTCCTCGTGTGCACTGGATGCAAACCTGAGCTGGCTTGAAACTGGCCCAGCACGGAGCTTTGGACGCAATAGGACACCTGCCCTAGCGAGATGCATGTTCTTGAAGGAGGAAAACGGGCTCGGACTATGTATTTTAGTTTCGCGCGACACCGCTAACGTTCCCACACGCTATGCAACTGGGGTTGATCTCCGTTCAACTTGTCCTCGATTCCATCACGATGCCCACTTCACCGCGACGTTCCAAACGCCGTTTTTCATCGACTTCTGTTGAGACCGGCACCTGGAATCCGCCGGTCTCAGTGGCGACGCCGGCTACACGTAGGCACGAAGGAGCTCATTTGCAGGATCCCTCGGTACAACCTTTGACGTATGCATCGCTTCCGCCCACACCTATTCTTCCTTCTTCCCCTGCTTGCTCGCCGCCACCATCTGCAAGACGCCCTCCTTCGGATCCACAGTCGCATCAACCGTTGTTTTCGTTATGGGATTATCTTCGTGAAGAGCTACTAGCAACCGACTTTGACTCGCACCAGGAACTCAAATGGGAGCGGGTCAGCAACTTCTTGAGTATTCCCTTGGCGACGGAGAAAGTAAGTGATCACCTATTCCAAGCGCATCTCTGTTGTCTCACCGGATGCCAGATTATCGGTTTTGGTTTCCTGCTTTGCTTGGACTCATTCCTCTATACATTCACAATCCAGCCTATCCGCTTCGTTATAGCAGCTTCCCGTTACATATACAACCTCATCACATGGTCCAAGTCGCACCTCCCTCCTTCCCAGAAGGCTGATATCCTACGCACCCTGTTAGTTATAGTCTCAATCACGATCCTCATACCCCTCGCAGACGCCAGCAAAATTTACCACTCTATTCGTGGCCAGGACACTATTAAGCTGTACGTCATATTCAATTCCCTAGAAGTGAGCACCATCCATCTCTTTGCCGAACCACTGTTCGACACGCACACGTTACGTAGATCGCAGACAGGTTATGTGCTTCAATCGGACAAGACATACTTGACTGCTTATTCTCGCGATCTACGCTGGAAGTGCTTTCACACAAAGCGCCCTTCTCTTCACACGTGTTCCGCCCCTTGATCTTTTTCATTCTAGCGACACTCTATGTTGGTGAGCTGATAGTGCATCCTCGATCATTATGTGATGATTCAATATTGCCGATAGCTAGCCACACTCTGGTTATGCTCTACCAACTACTTTCTTTGAATGTCGCAGTCAACTCTTACGATCATGCCCTCCTTACTCTGCTCGTTTCCAATCAATTCGTCGAGATTAAGGGTTGTGTATTCAAGAAGTTCGAAAAAGACAACCTCTTTCAGATTACCTGTGCAGATATCGTTGAGCGCTTTACATTGTCTCTGATGCTTGTCGTTGTTGCGTTCCGTAACTTGATAGAGCTCAGTGGCTCTGAGTTCGACTTCACGGGCGGGTTTGTCATGCCGAAAAGCTTCGGATGGTTTAGAGGTAATAATGTTCTATGGACCATTTCATACGTGGGTGTTTGTTCCGCTGTCGAAGAAACATTATATATCTCACCTTATTATCACATCAGCCTGTCGTGACTGTGCTGGTGTCAGAAATGGTGGTAGATTGGTTAAAGCATGCCTTCATTACAAAGTTCAATCATATCCGTCCGTCTGTCTATGAGCGGTATATTGACGTATTGTGCCGTGACCTAGCCAGTGGAAGTGTTGTCGGACGGCATGGTACCCGCAAGGTTCGTGTCCTCGACTATCATTCTCAGTGATGCTCAAGACGTGTGATACAGCATACGTACGTTGACCAGTCACCTCTGGTTGCACGGCGCCTTGGTTTCGCTTCCGTTCCGCTTGCCGTCTTGGCAATCCTCATTGGTCTTCAATCCCTCAATCTAGTATTCTCTCGTCACCTCCACGATCAACGGGATCTACACCCAATGGCAAAATGGATAGCGATGAGTATGTCGTTCTGGCTGTGGTGCGTCACTGTGTTCGTTGTGGATATTATGCTTATTGCTTGATATGTCAGCTTCTTGGCACTCAAGGTTCTTTTGGGTGTAAACTTGATTTCATATGCTGGTAGCCGAAGAACTGGAACGGAAGCTCGAGCAGTGACTGATCGCGTCAATGATTTCGGTCGTGATCCCATTGGAGAAGGCATTGAGGAACGAGAATATAACAAGCAATTACGGAAGATGGTTGATAACTGGCGTGATGATGCTGTGTGTGTTGGTGAAATGGGAGAGGGACAGGAGACCAGTAAGGTCGAGATTATGGGAAGCGGGAAAAAGCGTGTTCCATTGGACGAGCTTACCCGATTTACAATGGTGAAGCGTATTTGGTGAAAATACTTACCTTATCAGTTTTGATTGGACGGGAAGGCATTGTCTGTCAAGTGCTTATCTCATGTACTATCACCATGCCAAGGTCTTCCAGTGTTGGCTTTGTGTGAAAACAAGTCCACTCAATGTATTGTTTTACTTATTTTTTACTTTTTTTGTGGGCAATCTTTTGAAAAGGAGAAAAAGTGTGGCCACAAATTGCACTGTGCAGCAGTGGCCTAGGGATTGGCATGGGTATACCCTGGGGTATCAGCAGTCATATCCCTACCCACACCCACCAATATACCCACACCCACCAATATACCCACACCCACAAGGTGGGTGTGGGTGTGGGTATTATCCACATCTGCAAATCACATAGTCACTGTACACCCCTGTACACCCCTGTACAGTGATTACAGCATTACAGGTCTGTCCACTGCTGTCACAGTGCTGTCACAGTGCCACACAGCACTGTAGCTATTGCCTCCACTGTCACAGCACCATTCCATAACCCATGCTGTCACAGTGTGGTACAGCACTGTATAGTACCAACCTTTGTCAGCATACTGTATAGTGGTGGTCACACTGATCTAATGTAGCAGAAAACAATAATATTGTGCCAGGTAATATATGAACTACTAGTAGTAGGGTGTATATCAATCTAAAATGACTGCCCATTCCCATGAATTGATCTGAATGGGATTACCAGTACTGTATACCCAGTCCTTTGGATAATATCAATACATTGTATGTTTGGGAAGGGGAAGGGTACTTATATGCCAGTTGTCACCCACTGCTGGAGCATCTTGTCCAATTTCAGACCATGGTATGTGTTGGCTGCAACTTGGTTTAGAAGTTGACATAAATTATTGTAGTAACCTTCAACTTGTTCTGCATTGAGGGTCATGCACTTGTTGAATCCATGATTTGTGAAATTTTCCAGGATGAACTGAAGCTAGGAAATAGGTCACAGTCATCTGGAATATATTAAATCCTGACATGAGCATACCATTGCTGCAATGAGAAGAAGTGTTTTGTCAGGAACATACACCTGGAAATCTGGAAATTAATGAAGTGCCTTCTTGCTCAAACTGTAAAAGTACATAAGAAAGGCAAATCCTTTTGAGGGCAGGATGTGCAAAGTTGCTTGTTTTCCCCTATAAGTTGAGGATTAATGTTGGGGCAAGCTGTCAAAGCCACACACTTACTAAACTGTCTGGAGCACCACATAAATACTGAGATTCTTGAGAAGCTGTGCTGCCTTTCTCTTAATGAATTCAATCCATTTGATTTCACCATGAAGGTGTTCAGGTGGAAATAAATGGTAATCTTCTAGGATGCCACAAATGGCACACTTCTTGAGTTTGCTATGAAAGTTCTGGGTGTCTGAGTAAAGCTGCAAGGCTGTGAGTGTCAACTAGGATATCACCAATGAATAAACTCAAAATAATAGCCATTTCTCTTGAGTACTTCAGGTAAAATCCTATGATGGATATCAGCAAACATACCCTGGCAGATGATGGGCAAAATATCCAACCAGACTCAAGTTCAAGCTCCTCCTCATATCTGATCACCAACTCCACTATAATCTCCATACAGATACCATTGATGGCCATTTCTCGAGGGGGGAATGAATCTTCAGTTGTGAGATGGAGTTGGAGCTTTGTCTTCCCTTTGTCCAAAAGTTTGCCCCACAGAGGGCCAAAAAAGACCATAGTGACAGGATGGATGACAATCTCTGCCTTGGATGTCTTTGAATACTTACTATCTTGATGAGTTGGAATGTGACATTCATCTTGGTTGATGAGGGTCAAGGCTTGCAGGATGTTGGTTTGCTCAGTTTTGGCACACATCATGATTCTTTGCTTCTCTTTATCAGCAAATCTAGGAGTAACTGTACAATCTTGTACTGTTATGGATTTTCTTTCTTTCTCCTTTTCTAACTACACATTGGCACATTTACCTTTCCACATGTGAGAGGCCTATGTATGCTCTCATGAGCATGTTCTTAGGATATGATTCCTTTTCTGATGACTTGCTCCATATGGATGATTAGTTCCATTCCAGGTAGTTCTCTTATGCTGCCTTGTTTTCCTCTTGATTCAGATGGATCCTATGTGCTATACTGATGTGTAGAACATAGTCAAAGCATACACTCAAGTGTAGTGTGAGGACACTTAGAAATCCTAGGATCTCGCTATGACTAATCACAAGGACTAATCACTCATGAAATAACCAAGCTCTAGCAAGTATATTGTGTAGAACTAGATAGGGAGCTATGGTACAAATGACAAGGTATTTATACTACTGGAGATCATGCACAGATTAAGCTAGCATGGACCATCTGGGCAAAGGGGAAGATGAGGTAGTACAAGAGAACTGCCTAGAAGGGGTTAATTGTTCATATCAAGCAAGTTGTCTGTAAAAGTAGTGTAGCCCATGGTAATTACCATAAGGGCATAAGCATCTCATGTCAGAGAAGGAGAACAGGCAAGAGCATAGTTAGAATGGTACAAAGGATAAAGAAATTCTGTAACACTGTGTACCTGGTCTGTGCACAGTTTCCAGTAGTGTAAATACTTTGCCATTTGTACAATGGTTCCTCATTTAGTTCTACACAATCTATTGCTTAGAATCAGGTCATTCTACAAGTGATTAGTCTTTTGATTAGTCATAGTGAGACTTCTAAACTCCTAAGTGTCTTTGCACTACACTTGAGTGTGTGCTTCGACTAGGTCCTATACATTAGCATAACAAAAGAACTAGATCATCCCTTTCACCTCTGCTGTTTAGCATGAGGCCCCCTCTACCACCATTTTGTGGTGACAAGAAATCTGAGCCCCTTTCCCAGAGCAGGAGGAAGATGTAGAAATCAAGATACCCCCTCTCACTACTGAACCTTCTGACTACCACTATGATGACCCATTCTTCTTCAACCACAACTCTGCCACCCCCTGCCCATCCTCTCCAGCCAATCCCTTCTCATCTTCAATCTCATAGGGAGTGGTTCCTTATAACCCAGATTAATCTATACCTTCAATTGCACCTTCATCACCACAAAGCACAACTACTGAAGAGAGGGCAGAATCTCCATTAGAATTCTCCATCCCTATGGATATTAATGAGCATAAGATGGGAATCTGTTACATAGTAAGGCATGAGCATAGTCACAGAGCTTTGTCTTTGGCTGAGCGTAGGAAAGTGGCACAGTCTTTCTTTCTTCCATGCCACTTCCTCTGTTATAGTTTTACCTGCAACAATGGTACTCCAACCTGAGATGCTACTTCACAGGAGGTCTTGATAACAATCAAGTCAAGGTCAATGTTGGTGAAGGTGACAAGAGTGAGAAAGTAAGGAAGCGAGTAGTATGAGGGAGTCATACTCCCAAGGAATGAGAGTCTCACTGAAGATCTCCTGCAGAGCAGAGAACCCAGGGTATGAATGAGTAGATTCAAGTTAAAGAAGTATACAAGCTGAGCTCAAATCTTATATACTAATACAGAGGGTTTAGGGCTGGTCTAAGGTAATAGCCCAATAAGGAAGCCAAACTCTAGGGGAGGCATAAGCATGTCAGAGATGCATTGTGTCATGCAGCATGTGATTAAGAGAGAAACCAGAATGGATATAATAGGATCAAATGGAGGCTATCCATGGGAGAGGTTGGATTGGTGAGGCAGTGAGCCACAGCTGTCTATGCAGGGAAGATCCAGGTCTTGTGTTACATGGAAATGTAATGTTCAAGGGAATGTCCAGTCAGAAGGTCAAGAGCCCATCTGAGGTATAAGACCAGGGATTGTCCATTAAAGGAGAAGGGGTAGCTGCAAGTCTTGATTGTTGAATATAATCTGGTAATACAATGTTTGATGGGGAAAGGGGATGGAGATTGAAGGAAAAGAGTTCGGGTGATGCCAGGTCACAAAAACTGTAACAATACCTCCAATTCACATCTGAAGTACCATCTCAGATACATTGTCTGTTCATCAGGGGGTGTCATTACAGATGTCGTCTAGGTCTAGGGGGAGTGGGTCCTGGATGTAAGAGAGCAATGGGGAGAAGTGCTCATTGAGCTGGGGGTAGAGGAACAGGAATTCCTTGGTGAGTAGTGCCAGTGGGATGAGAGGCATGAGAGGTGGTATTGGAGGGATCCAAGGGATAGGATCTGGCCAGTCCAAGACATTAGTGAAGACCAAGTCGCCAGTGGTTGAAGAGGGGGAAGGAAGGGGGATATTTCCTTCAAGGGGGGAGTTGTTTGACTGGGGCTCTGTCCAGTGGTGCCATACGTGCATGAGTAGGGTGATTGTGAGGATGAAGACACATGAGAGGATGAGTGTGACATTCATGGTGGTAGGAATGGAAGGCAGGTGTGCACAGGTCCAATCCTTTTAACTGTGAGGGTTTCCAAATGGGGAGATCTGTACATCAATGAAGAAGTTGATCTTTGATATGGGCATAGAGTTGGAACACTTGTTTCTGGTGATGAAGCACATATTAAGTACAATTAAGGGCTCATGTGGAACATCTGTTGGTGATCTGTGGGGATAGGATCAGGGACCGGTAGGCAGCTTGAGATGGGCAAGTGAGTCCTTTGATACTGGAAATTATAAAGCTGTTGGTGGGCTACCGATGATCTTTTGTTTTCAAGATCCACTAAGTTGGTATGTTTTAGGCCATTTCAGGCTCCAGGGTTATGAAACTTTCATCTCATAGATGGTAGACAGTTTCAGTCCTGTGTCTAGGGGAATGTAGGACAGATGTTCACAAGGGATGAACCAATGTAGGCAATCTGTCAATGAGAACTAATATGGAACACTCATCATTCCTTCGAGAATCTCTTGTTGGATTCAAGTTATAAAACCCTTTGTTTCATCAGCATAGTTTTACAACATAGGATGGTTGGTTTCCATGGAGATGTGGTGCAGCCCATCTCATATCTAAGGTGTCCAAGAAAGTTCCCAAGGGGAGTTGTGTGATGAAGGTCAAAGACCTTATAGGCCATCAACACTAGTTAAGGTTGCCTGTTTGATGGGTGGAATCTGAGGCAGGGTGGACAGAAACCATATCCAGGGGACTGGTGAATTGCACTTGCAACTGCAGAGAAGGGGAAAACCAGGAGGGGACCAGCAAGAGAAGGGTGAAAATCAACCAGAACTGAGGAAAAAGGACGAGGGAAGAGCACAAACAAGGTGAAAATGGGAAAATTTACCAGGCAAGTTTGCCGGACAACCCACCAATGGGTTGCCTGGGTAACCAAGGACTGGTTACTGCTGGCTCCAGCCTGGTCAGTGGTTGGCCAGGGAGTGGCCGACCAGGTATTGCCAAGGTCAGAGTCCATGGGGACTCAAACTGTGTTTGTCCAGTTCCAGCAGTTGGCCTGGTACTGTTGGTCCACCAGGGGGACAATGTGAACCAAGGGGCCAAGGGTGTTGTTTTCATGTTGGATCTGTGGAGTCTGATCCAATATAAGTAGATGATGATCTACTCTCCACCTCTGATTCAACCTTCTGTTAAGAAATCCAGCTGATAAGCTACACTCCTGCCCACAAGGGGGTGCCACAAAGGGCTGGGCTGTGAAAAAAAAAATCCAGTGTAGGGGGTCTGAATAGATGGCAGATCTTTTTTTGTTGAATATTGACATTCCTGTAGACAGTTTCATAGCCCTGTGTCCAGGGGGAGAAGTGGTTTGTTCCTTTGCTATTAATCTATGAACACTTTGACTGGGCCCATTCGTCAGCCATCGTCTGGTGGAGAACTCTCCTTCCAACAATGTAGGGGGTGAAGCCAAGTACTGGGTGACATGTGGGTTAGACTAATGCTCCATACTTTGTACTTCCAGGGTTGAGTCATCACAAATATCCAGTGGCTAGCCTGGTGGACTTGATCAGGGTCCAGTGGGTATTCCCTAGATTTTTTAGAGGAATAGGCCATTTGCGTCAGGGTCAGGTTTTTAATTGACTAGTGTCCAAAACATCCTACTTGTTTTTTGTTGAGTAGATGGTGAATAGGTTGTCCTTTACTGTTTATAGTCCGGTGCCCAGGATTGGCTGGTCCAGGATGGCAGTCTATCCATCCTTTCAGAGATAGAGGCTGTCATATGCTAGATTCCAGTGGGGTACCTCCAGGTTGACTCTTCTGTGGGGGTGGTCTGAGTTCAAGACTGATTGGCTTTATTAGTCAAAGGATTGTAGAATACTTTAGTAGTCACTAAAGTAAGAGTAAACTACTGTGGTGCGATGTAATTATCACTTATGTAAGCTGTAAGTACCATATATGGAATATCAAACTCCAACAC
>JBBPQV010000714.1:0-16144 GCA_038092675.1 Boletus rufocinnamomeus | reverse complement strand
AAAGGGGATTTGCCTGTAGCGGAGTGGGCCTTGTTGTTGTATTGGAATTGCGTGAGAGCTAGCCATTCTGACCATTCCTTTTGCTTTTCCGTGGTATAGAGACGTAAATATTGTTGAAGGTCTCGGTTAATGTGTTCTATTTGTCCATCCGTTTGAGGGTGGAATGCCGTAGACATGCATAGATCGATTTGTAACATTTTCCCAAGATCCTTCATTACTTGTGCTGAAAATTGCGGGCCACGATCGGAAATTATGGATCATGGGAGGCCATGCGTTTTCCAAATGTTGTCTTGATATAGTTTAGCTGTTCCCAGGCTAGTGATCGTTTTGACCATGGGAATAAATACTGCTTCTTTACTGAATCTGTCCACTACCACAAGAATGCTGTTGTAGCCATTGGAAGTGGGTAAGTCCGTGATGAAATCGGCGGAGATGTCCTGCCAGGGGCCTTCGGGAATAGGATTAGGATGTAATTTTCCTGCTGGCGGTCACATGGTAGGTTTCATTCAAGCGCATCTTTCACATTGAGAACAATAGTCCGTTATTTGTTTACGTATGCCTTCCCATGTGTAGTAGTGTGAGACTAACTCATGAGTCTTCTCTGCGCCACCATGTCCAGCTAATGTAGAATCATGATAGAGTTCAATAATATCCTGGCGGAGGTTACTTTCTTCTCCAGGTACGTAGATTTTTCCATTTAATTTAGTGAAACCTTTGTTGTCAATTTCAAATCCTGAAAGGGATGACTCGCGAAGTGTGGATTGTGCGGTCTTTACCCGATCTAAGATCTTTTGTTCTTCTCTGTGGATATAGGTTACTTCATTAGTGCGTATGTGTTCTGCGGGTATGACCGTGACTCCTTTATTGTCTTGGTCTACTCCCACAGCGTGGTCTTCTCTTCGTGAGAGGGCGTCAGCTTTTCCCATGGAGGTGCCCAGTTTCTTAATAAGTTTATAGTTAAACCTAGATAAATATTGCGCCCATCATGCTTGTCGTCGGTTAAGATCCTGAGATTCCATGAAGTATTGGAGATTGGCATGATCGGTCCAGATCTCAAATGATTTCTCAGCACCTTCTAGGTGATGGCGCCACTGTTTGAGTGCGTGAATAATAGCGAGCATTTCTTTGTCGGCTATCGGGTAGTTCCTTTGTTCTGATGTCATTGAATGTGACGAGAACGCTACTGGATGCCATTTTCCTTCTTTTTCTATAGATAGTACTGCTCCTGTTGCAAAGTCTGAGGTGTCGCATTCCAGCTGGAAATTACAGTTGTTATCTGGATATGCAAGGACGGGAGCTGTAATGAATGCTTCTTTCAGTGTGTCAAATGCGTTTTGTTCTTTTTCTGTCCATCTCCATGTGAGGTCCTTTTTTGTGAGATTGTTTAGTGGTCTAGCCACAATAGAAAAGTCTTTGATGAATCTTCGATAGAAATTGGTGAGTCCTAGAAAACTTCATACTCCTTTTACGTTCATGGGAACTGGCCATTTTTGGATGGCTTCTACTTTGCCAGGTTCCATTTCAATTCCTTCCTCTGAGACAATCATGCCTAGGAAATCGGTTTTCTTGGTACGAAACGTGCATTTTTTGGGTTTAATGAATAGGTCGTTTTCTTGGAGTTGCTTGAGGACTTCTAGTACAATTGCATTGTGTTCCTCTTGGTTCTCATTTTTAGTGAACACGAGGATGTTGTCTATGTATATAATGACGACTGCTTGCATGTCGTGGAAGATGTCGTTCATCATGGCCTGAAACGTGGCCGGGGAATTGGTTTGTCCGAAGTACATGACCAATGGTTCGTAACTTCCCCTGTGACAAACAAAGGCACCTTTCCATTCATCGCCTTCTTTGATGCATACGTTGTTGTATCCCCATCTGAGATCCATCTTTGTGAACAGCTTCGCACCCCGCAATCGGTTGACCAATTGGGAGATCAGTGGCAGTGGATAGTTGTTCTTTACCGTCCATTTGTTTAGGTATCGGTAATCTTGTACCATACATTTCTTTCTGTCTTTCTTGGGAATAAAGAAGACTGGTGACGTTTGTGGTGACTTGGAAGGTCGGATGTAGCCTTTTCATAATTGTTCGTCTACAAAGTTGGAAACTTCCTTTTGTTCCTCGACAGACATGGGATAAAGTTTTCCCTTTTTTGGCTTAAATCCTGGCTTCATATCTATTGTGTGGTCCCAAGGTTTTCTCTCCGGCATCCTTTCAGAGTGCTTTTTAGAGAATACGTCTAGAAATTTATGGAATTCCTTGGGGACCATCTGTTCCACTGTGTTCTCAGTAACCGGTGCGCTCTGCTGCTGCTCAGTCATTACTTTTTTTAGACATCGGTAGATGTATGGCATGTCGTTCATTTCCCTTTCTTCTAGGGTTCTGACGAATACGGGTCTGTCGGATAACAGATAGCATGTCCGCGGGCAACGTGTGAGTCGTACTGATCCTGTTTGCCAGTCGATCTCTGGATTGTGTTTGGACAGCCATGTGTATCCTAAAATTACTGGGTTCTTTCCCAACTAACTTCTCACGATGTCCTTGGTAGTCAATGATAATTTCTGCAGTGTGGGAGATATCTCCTGCGGAGTTCTTTGTTCCATCCACGTTGAATATGGGTATGGGTCATGTGAGTTTCATAAGTGAAAGTTTGTTATCCTTGGCCCATTTGGCGTCTACAAAGATGCCGTTAGCTCTGCTATCTAGGAGTGCATGTGTGTTGTGCATCTTGTATTTGGTTGTGGCTGAGGCCACCTTGATTTTGAGGTTGATTTCTTGTTTTGTTTTAACAGATCTGAGACAGATCCGTTCCGGGGTTTCATAGATATCATCGTTCGTAATTTTATATATATTTTTCTTGACTGAATTAAGCCTGCATTCCCCTGCAGCAAGCTCACTTTCATGAGACCCGGTCTGGGTTTGAGAAGTAGAAAGTTCGTCGTTTGTACATATCGTAATTTAATGTCCTATTTTGGGAGTCAAAGAACTCGTGTTCTTCTTCTCCATATTCGATGTAGGAAGAAAGTACAGAAAAACTATTTTTTGTAGGGTTATCTATTTTCTTTTTGTCCATAGTCGCAAGAACACCCGGTTCGTTCTGTGACTTTACTCTTTTCCCGACTCGTTAGCCAAGAAGTCTGCAAAATAGGCCTTAGCGGCCTTGAAGTCCATTGCTGTGACCTGTTTCATTCTCGCATCGGTCCCAGCTCCCTTTCCAGCATCCTCATTTGTGCTAGATGAATCGCTTGTATTCGCGCGTACGTTGCAATACTTGCTGCACCTTCAGCTATGCCCGCCCCCAAGGAATTTGCATTCCCCACATTCCTTTCTTGGTTTGGGACAATCCTTAACCAAATGTGGTCCTTGGCAATTGAAGCACTTGCCTTTGCCGGTGCATACAGCATCTATATCCATGGGATCGCCATGGCCACCATAAGTACGCGCTCCTGAGAAGCTTCCTTGTGTCTGGTTTTGCCAGACTTGTCCTTGGTTGCTCCATAGAGCGAATGATTCAAGAAGGTTCCCAGTCTTCTTGATTTCGATTAAGTACGGTGTCATGTACTTCTTCCTTTGGCCGATGACGAAAATATGTTTTATGATCTCGTTGCGGATGTTCTTTTCTAGGAGGTAAACTCCCATGTTGTCTCCACATTGAGACCTTTCGTATTGTGCAATCCACCAAGTTAGGAAAGACTCGGTGCGTTCCTTGGGACCTTGCTTCATTCATGTGAGCTGGTCCATTGCATTGTTGGCTCCATGCCGGGTTTGAAACGGTCTTTCAACAACGTCATTAGTTCGTCGTCGTCGGGCCACATGTGAAGGGATCCTCTCATGTATTTTGAGAGCTGGTTTTGTGCCCACATGCCAGCTCCGTTTTTGTCTTTCCCTTCTTTGGACCCGATTCTGGAAAGCGTGGCTATTGCTTTCTTCTTGTTGGTGTTGAACGTTTCTAAGTTTGCATCGATGTAGATGCAGAGACGAATCATCCATTCATCAAATTTGTCGTAGCTCCCGTCATAGAGCTTTGGGTCTGGTATGACCTCGACCTTTTTCGAGATTTTAACCTTGGTGTTGGTGTTTTGTATGCCGCTGTTGGTGAGCTGCTGCAGCTGGTTCGTAAGGGCCAGGAGCTGTGCCTCTAGTGTGGCGATGTGGGCGGCGTCTGCAGACATTGTTTGTTGTTATGGGGTTGGTGAGGACGGTGGGTAGTGTGTTGGGCTTTCGTAGTCCTCGTCGGTCTCGTAGTGTCCTGCTGGTTCTCTGAATGGCAGGTTGGGCTAATTCTTGTTCTAGTTGTTGTAAGACAAACCAGGCTTCTGCTTCGTATGGGTGAAATTCTTCTTCAGCTCAGGTGCCTGTGCATAGGAAGTCGAAAAAGTGTGGTGGGAATTCTTCTTTCTGTTTGATTTCGATGGCGTCGTTTGGGTCTTCGTTGAACTTGAAGGCTTCATAAGGTGAGGGAGATCTTTTCTTGATGAGGATCGAGATGTCCTCAGCTTTGATCATCTGAAAGAAAAGTATGTAATAAGTCCTAGGAGGATCTGCTCACTCCACTAGGTGCGAATCAAGTCAAACCTTCTTGACTTCGCCATAGAAAATATCATAGTACGAAGTTGGGTGGGCACAATACCACTCTTGCACCTCAACGACGTATGGGGTAAACGTAGGTAAAAAGTGTGCCACACGAGGACACTCGCACGTAGCGAAAAGAAGTCTGAAGGGTTTTTGCACCGGTGTTTAAACCAATTAAGAGTGCTCGAGCTCAGTGCTGCACCACCCTAGATAGCTAAGTGCCTTCACACCCGTATAGGGTAGGTATACGTAAAAAGGAAACGTGTAGCACAAGTGTGCGAGAAGGGTAAAGGATAAGGGTAGATCTCGTTAAGCCTCGAGTCCGGCTATTTTCCCTTTAACACTAGGGGCTGCATGTAACGATGAAGAAGGTAGAGGATTGAGTGATGGAAGTGAAACTAGTCAAGTTCTTATATTGGCAACCTCAAATCTAATAAAGACTTGGGCCACTCAATCACGCAAACTGACTATAGAGAGAAGAGATAGTTGAGAGGGAATCCCAACAAGAACTTGACTAGAGTTCTTGGGGTGTTGGATTCATAGTATATATACGTTTTACATGTTTGTACTTATTATGACGCTGGTCTGTGCACATGAGGCTATGTAATGATGAATCGTGCAAGTATTAGTAAACTATGCTGAGTAATGTAGATGGAGATTAATAGGAGGCAGTGCTAGACGTTCTAGACTGACGGAGATTAAATACATGAGGTTGACACGTGTTATAGGTCTAGACTTAGTTCGCACGGTCATGTGATGAGAAAAAGATAAGGTCATGTGATTGTGAAAATGTGAAGGGGTCACATGACTAGAAAAGAAAAGGGTGAGAAAAGGGGTTCGTAACAATCAACTTCTCTTTCTTACACTTACTTCTTTCATCTATCTAAACATAGTAATCATTCTCACAAACCCTATGGTCCATGTGATTTCCTGTAATATATACTGTATAAAGTAGCAGTAGTTGACTGAGTCCTCTCAGTCTGATCCATTTGTTCACTGCAACCTATATCCTTGCAGCTGAATTAAGGAAGACTAACCTTTCTATTGTTTATCTCCTCTTTTCTATACTTCTTCTAGGTTTAGTGAGCCTTGTTAAGTCCTGCCAGTGTTGCTCGAGACTACTTACAACAGCCAGCCCCTCCAGCAATGACAACCACACTCCCCACTCTTAGGAGAGTCCATCATACTCATCTCTCATAGGAGGAACAGTGACACCTTGGACTCAGAACCACTGTCCTCATCTCATTGGGCCCACCAGTGGGTCCAAGAAATCAACAAGGAAACATGGCTCATTTCCACTCTCCCCACCACATCCCCACCCCAGGACCCCTCGCTGTTATCACCCCCACTCATCCCATCACCCCCATCCTCTCTGCTATCAGTCACCAACCCACCACTCCATCAGTGGCCCAATCTCCTCCCTAGCCTCATGTTCCTCCCCACCACTGTCTCTGATGCTATGAATGCCACAGCACTGAGCACTTTAGGGTCAACTGCCCCCAATACATCTGTCCCTTCTGCAACTCTGCCATCCTTGGACATGTCCAGGCTCAATGCTCTCATTGAATCTGTTCTCTCTGCAGCAAGGTCGGACACATTGCCAACAACTGTTACTTCTGTGACAATGAGTGGATCAACTGGGACCATGACCCCACTGATTATGAGATCAACAAGGGAGACCAGTCAGGTAGAGATTGAAAAGGGGGAAAAGCAGGCACAATTGGAGCTGGAGAACTTAGAGGAAGAGTTGGGGTCTCTTCCATACAAAGGAGGTAATGTTATAAATTTCTTTTCCTTTTATCCTTCTAACTATACTCTCATACATTCAATTTCTCATATGCAAGAGGCTTACACTCTTATGGCACTTACTTTGAGATATGCTACATTTATGGATGACTTACTTGATTTAGATAATTAACCTCTTCTAGGTGATTCTTTTACATCACCTCATTTTCCCCTTTACCCAGATGGTCTGTGCTCACATGGTCTGTGTGCCTTATCCAGTAGTATAAATATGTCACCTTTGTACTATAGTCCCACATCTGGTTCTATGCAATATACTTGCTAGAGCCCAGTCATTCCATGAGTGATTAGTCTTTCAATTAGTCATAGCAAGATCTCTAAGGTGTTTTTGCACTACACTTGAGTGTGTGCTTCAACTAGGTCCTATGCATTAGTGTAACAATATCTAGATGGCATTCATCTAGGCACTGGATGTGATTAGCCATCATACACAGTGCTGTTTGCAGACAATCATCTGCTGGATGGGAGGGTTTGAACATTGCTTGATTTCCTTCATCTATACCTTGACAAAATTCTCATTCTGCAAATTCTCACAGCACTGCTAGCACCTCTCCAATTAAAGAATTAGGATTTTGTAGCCCCTTAGCTACATGATACATATGGAGGTGACATTCCTCACACACCTGTGCACATGTTGCCCCATATAATGACAACCATTCCCAGTTGTCCGAGGTCAGGATTTCAGATTCTACTCTAGTGGTACTTTGTCCACTATTCTCTTCTGAATCATGTTTGATGTTGAACATCAAACATTGGATGATATTATTGTTCTCAGAGGATTCTTCCTCATGATGTATGGCACTAAAGTAGGTGATTGGTTTATCATCATCACCTACTTTAGAACATTCTTCATAGTATCCAAAAGGTTCATCCTCAACATTTTCAATATCATTGAGATTTTCCTCAATCTTGTCTATAACTTCTTGTTGAGCCAAAGGCTCCTCATTTACTGGTTCTGTTTGATCAGCTTTGGCTGACCTTTCCATATCATAGGAGTGTCCCTGCTCCATTTCCTCTTCTTGCACTTCAGCTGCAAATAATCATGGCTTAGCCACTGTACTCAGTCCCTCCTTGTGAGGTAGACCTGAGGGACAGTTGTTCAAATAGTGGCCTTCATGGCCACATTTATGGCATGTTATCCCTAGAAGGAATTTCCAGGAATTATTATTCATCTTTTCATGCATATGGGTATGATGACTCTTTTGCTGGTGGGTGGTTCCACCTTTCCCTTCATTTTTAGGAAAGAATTTCACCTTTCAGCAATAAATTGTATTTCCTCTTTTGAAATACTTAGGGCCTTCTTGGGCTGAAGAGTTCTGCAAACTCTTCTTATCATGTGGGTGTGAACCACTTTATTCCTGGGAGGGTTTCCCTCCAAAGCTGGTGTGGCTCATTCTCATATGCATATTTATTGCTTTTTGTGTGGTCTCCATTCTCCACACTTCCTCAATGATTTCCTCAATAGTTGAATGCTCAGCAGATATTCCACAAGCTTTGAATATACTTCAAATGATTGAGTGGGATAACCCACAGAGGAATTTCCTCCTAAATGAGTAATCATTGGGGGGCTGCACCATTTAGTGTACACAATGTTTTAGGTCATTATAGTATGTGAGTGCTCCTTTATCAGGAGTGAATCTTGTACTTGGGAATGCTGACCTGCTGTCAGCAAAAACCTTGCTTAGCACTTATTTGAGAACTCATGCCACTGCATCTGTAGTCATGGCAAGGGCCAGTAAGTTATCCCATGGCTATGGGTTGTAAAGTTTGGGTATGTCACAAAAAGGAAATCCCAAAAACAGAATCACAAAAAAGGAAATTATATCACAAAAAAGGAAGGAGTTTCCATGGTGAGTTGTTCCCATGATTATGGGGGTGAGAGAAACCTTGTCAAGCAAGATAATGATCATATTGATCTGCAGCATTCTGTGCTGACATCTTGTGGACAAATCATTTGAATAGTTCATAGATCGCATCCTCAAAGGACCAAAATGGGATCTGTTGGTCTGGCAAGTCAACCTCTAGGTCATACCATTGGGAGGCTAATGCCTTCAAGTACAATCCTGTATATAGGACTTGATCATCATACAATCTGGTCCAGTGACCTTAAATGTACAGAAGTACTTTAATAATTGGCTTAGCCAGTCATTGAACTTTGCCAGGTCATCCTGGCCACTGTATTTTCCTGGCTTTGGTGAATTCATCACCTTCACTTCAGATCCTATGGGACCAGTCGGTTGTTCAACTTGTTCCCAAATATGCTGTGCATATCATTGTTGCATGGAATCCATGTATCATGTGTTATCCAGGGTAAATCCCCTCAGATATTGGTGATGAGGCTGATGTTCATGGGGTTGACCCCCATGGAGGATATAATCTTCATTAGGATCCTCATCCTTGTCATCCTCATCAAGCATATCATTATCACCATCTGGGTCATCAGGAGGCCCTCCATCCAGGGGACCTCTTCTAGGAGAACCCCCTCCTCTAGGGCATTTGCCTCCAGGAGGAGGAGGAGGAGGATTGTTTCCTCTGTTTCTAGGCCCAGGAGGACCTCATCCTCCATTTCCTTTTGGATGCATGTCATCCTCATTTTCATTGTCATTGCTACTTCCTCCAGAATCTCCTGGTTCACCAAAGGGTACCACTTTGTTGCTTGTGACAACAGCACAATCTTGTACCATCTGATGGATAATTGCCATTCCTCTCTGCCTCCTGCACATGTGTTGGATTATATCTGAACTATGTCCAGACAGGTATGGGGGACAATTAGGCATGTTAGGGGTATGACCACCCTGGCTATCATCTATGCTGGTAGGTGCAGTACAACCTTTTCCTGGAGGGTTTTCCCTCCATAACAGGGTGCTAAATAAAACCTGGGATGATTGTCCCTCAACTTTAATCAATGCTGTTGCATCTGGACTACTAGCTCTGCTAGCTGGTCCCTCAACACCCTCTGCAGCAAGCACTTGCTTCAACCACTTGATTGTCATTGCTTGATGCAACCCAGGGTTTATTTCATGATTATGGAACCTTTCTAGACCATGTCCATATTCCAGCCATTGATGCTGGACTCCATCCAGAAACTCATTCATGGCCACTAGGGCCAAACAAGGATCAATGAGAACCTTCTTCCTGAGTGGTTCCCTAATCAAAGGCACTACACCTTCAGTATAAATCTGCACAAGAGGACTCTTCATCCTCAGGGAAGAAAATGGGTCATTATGGACCCTTGAGTTATTATACTCAGTGTTCTGAGGAGCCAATGGACTCATTGGGTCATTGATAGCTTCAGCAATCCTCTCCATACTTCTCTCAGTACTACTCATCATTTGGGAGATGTTTAGGTCTCCAGGCATAGATGTCCCAGCCTCTGGCTGGATAGTCTCAACCTGGGGAGTTTGCACTCCTTTTTTTGCCTTCTTCAACTCTTTACAAGGCTCAGTGGTCTTTTTCAGTGGCTAATGACTATTGTCATCAGGTGGGGGATTCAGCTTTGTCACTGCCATTTTTACACTACTATGAGTTACTGTTCAACTCATAGTGAATACTTTGAACTCAAACATTCAAAAAAGTTGTAAGGGGGGATTGTTCCTATGCCTTAAAATCACACAAGTGAATGTTACTGAATGGTATTCACTAGATGATATGTAAAGACAAAGTAGGATACCTGTGATAAATGTTCCAGAAGCTTATATATTTGAGTCATGGCACATGTGCTAATGGTAACTACTTCCTAATATAAACAAATGGGCCCCTAACAGTGAATCAGCAAAATCAGACTCTTCACATAACAAAATACAATCAATGACAAGGTCTGCAAAGACTACATGAGCCTCATCCTATCCTAAATGACACAACATACAACATTCAGCATTAGAGAAGGGTGAAGGAACAATAACCCTATATAAT
This sequence comes from Boletus rufocinnamomeus, assembly GCA_038092675.1. Classification (NCBI taxonomy): domain Eukaryota; kingdom Fungi; phylum Basidiomycota; class Agaricomycetes; order Boletales; family Boletaceae; genus Boletus; species Boletus rufocinnamomeus. Next base: position 5,860 of record JBBPQV010000714.1, on the reverse strand, counting down.
GCCACAATGCAAAAGATAATTCCCAACTTCCATGATAGTGGAGGATGGTTTTCTCAGCCAGAAACATCCCACTCTCTGCAAAGCAACCCATGGGAATGTTACACTGATGCATAGAACCTAGTTGAAGTGCACACTCAAGTGTAGTGCAAAGACACTAAGAAGTCTTTAGGGGTCTCGCTATGACTAATCATTAGACTAATCACTTGCGGAATGACCAGATTCTAGGCAATAGATTGCATAGAACTAGATACAGAACTATAGTACAAAGGTGAAGTATTTATACTACTTGGAATGGCACACAGACCAGCTAAGTAGGAGTACGCACAGACCATCTGGGTAAAGGGGAATATGAGGCAGTACGAGAGAACTGCCTAAAAGAGGTTATTTGTCCATATTAAGAAGATCATCTGTAAACAAGGCATATTGCATGGTCAACGCCATAAGGGCGAAGCCCTCTCACGTATGTGAAGATGAATGGGCGAGAACATAGTTAGAAGGATAAAAAGAAAAGAAATCTGTAACAGGGAACAATTCCATCATGTGAATAAAATTATCTAATTACTATACAGTTCCTCTACAACAGGGGAGGATTTTCTCAGCCAGAAACAATCCGTTCTCTGCAAAGTTAGAGAACTAGGCACCAAGCATGGCCAAGGTGTATATGTAAAATATATTGATCAAATGGTACATCCACCAACTTATTCATTGTCTTGTTCAACATGAATGCTGCATGGTATGATCCAAACAATCTGACTCATCCTTAATGCTGTTGTAAAACATCAATGTGATCTTGTTTGTCTGAGCTCACCATCATCAACTGCCCATATTGTCCTGATGACAGAACAAAATCCAGCAAACTGCATCACTGCTGCCAGATGAATCACCTTGTCCAGATTCTCTTTATCTCTAATGGTCATATGACAGGTGGAGAGGTAAGATTCTCTAAATTGCACAGGGTGATTCATTGGATAGTGAAGTGTCTGTCTTGTAGAGGGAACATAGACTCAAATGGTTATTTGTGGTTGGGGATACCATGACATGTGAAGTGCATCCAGTCACTCTTGCCAAGTTCTTCTGTGGCCTGGGCAATGTAGGATTCCAGACCCTTGGTACATGTGAATATGACTAGGCCATCAATGCTAACCCATGTTGGCCAGTTTGGCACTGACAGAATGAGTTTACTCTCACCAATGGCTGTTACTTGACTCATAGTAATGAAGTGTTTTGCATTTGTTGCAGGATACAAGAGATCACACCATCTCAGGCTAGCATGAATGAGGGCAGTGGGAGTGGGGGTGTGAGACAAGATGTAGAGATCTAGCAAGGGAAAAAGAGAGAACTTGGCAACTCTTATGCTTTGGCAAGCTCATCAACAATTCTGCAAGTTCACCATGTCTAGATGATTCAATCTTAGCATCAGTAGCAGCCATATGATCCTTCTTGGAGTTGGGCATAATAGAACCAAAAGGTAAGCAAGTGCATGGAGGTGTAGATAGAGATGCAGAGATGGAAATTGGAGTTGAAGGATGTTCAGGAGCCAAAGCTGTTGCAGCCAATTAGGCCACATCCAACAAACAGGAGTCTTGAGAGTTTGTGGGTGACAGTGACTTGGTGGGAGATGGTGGCTTGGACTTCAGGATTGTGTGTGCACTCGCAACCTATTCTACAAGCTTGTAAAGGTCCTGAATATCTGCCATGACTTCATTCAGAGACAGGCTGACAAGAGGCTCAACAACTGCATTGAGTTCATTTACTGGGACAAACCCCATTCACTTTGATTTGTCTGCTCAGTTCACCCATGAGCATCCCCTTTCTGACAACAGGCAGGAGTGCCACAAGATTATTATAGTGCATGGGGAGACCAGAGAGGGCAGCCTATATTACATGAGCCTGGGTTGAAGTAGGTGCAATACATGCTTACATTGTAATAGCTACCAGAGCCTCTTCTGCATCTATTGATGATTGACTCTGATGACAGGAGAACCAAGCACCAATGAAGGGTACCAGGGACTGGAGAAACTGATATAACTTGTTGAGTGATAGAAGTAGTATGTATATTCCATACTTGTATAACAGTTCACACATTCACTATACTTAAGTACAAACTCAGCTGAGCTGAGTTCTAATCACTTCTTGATCCTCAACCACTACATTCTCAGTTACCTTGCTTAGTCAGCAGGTAAGTACACTTTGCATAACTCTAGCCAATACATGTGCTAGTTCAACAGGTTATGAGCCCTGCTAGTGCTCAAGTGCACAGTGGTTCTCTAGACGGTTCTGTGCATTTTCATGCCAAACTTGTCACATCTGCTTTCATGTCTTTACACAGAGCCAGACAGAACATAGGACATGTCTTGTATGTTTTCATGCCAGACCACCTGTGTAAGTATTCCAAATACTTATGCCTAAGGTGTTAAAATGTCACCCATATCCTAAGGTGAAACTCTGTCAGATTGAAAACATTCAGGAATGCATGACCTACTCACCATCTTTTTCTTTGATTTATTCATTGATTCAATATAGTACTGACATCCCTTCAGCCAACAGAAATTATGTCTTCCACCCTCAAAGACCTTTCCTGCCTCAATGGTACCAACTACAAGCATTGGGCCATGGACATGGAGTCCTATCTCTGCTCTCAGGATCTCTGGACCATCCTCTGTCACAACCAGCCCAACCATGTCCATGATGCTGTGGGAGATATCACTGTTGACCACACCACAGAGATCCATGCCTGGGAGGACAACAATGACAAGGCTCTTGGGGCTATCCACCTCAAGATGGAATCCCACATCGCCTCCAAGTTTATCTCACAACATTACACTGGCCTTCTCTGGAAGGAAATTGAGATGGCTTATGCCAAGCCCACTGTCACCAATGCCTTTCAAGAGTTTAAGGCAATGATGGATACCTCCATCCCAGACAACAACCATCTGGCCCCCTCCTTTGCAAAGTTGAATGTGCAATTCATGTGCCTTCATGAGCTGGGATACACCATTCTGGATAAACTCCAGAGCATGATTGCTCTATTCAAAACCTCAAGGTATGCCGACATCATCTTCCAATTCATGCAAACATCCAGTCTCCCATCCATCCCTGACAGCTCTGCTCCTGGTACTGCCCCCATCTCCAAGGTTCCTTTGGTCACCAAGATCGAGAAGGTTGTCACCACTGCTTGGCAGCAACAGGTGACTCGTCACAGGCCCACTGCACTGCAGGCAAACAAGATTTCCACTGTCAAGCAGAAAGGGGGAGACCCCAGTTTCCAGCAGCAGCAGCAAGGCCAGGCTGGCTTGTCCAAGGATAAAACCAAGGAGAAGAAGCACCATCATCAAGGATGATGCTCCAAGGCCAGTCAGGAGAAGCAAGAGCAGCGCAAGCAAGCACACCATGCTACCACCTCTAATGCTGCCCTTGCCACATCTTTTGCCTTCACAGCTCCCATCTTGGCCCCCTCTGGGCCATTTACATTTACATCGCCCATTCTGGATCCACATGCTTCAGCACATATGCAGGGTTCCATCTACTATAGGAAGCCCACTTTCCCTCACACCAAGAATGCCATCTTTTTGGCACACTGATTGGGTGTTACACCCACTAGTGAAACTCTTTGCACCCTCAACTCTGTGGCGAACTGCCATGTTGACTGGTCTGGAGGTATCCCTTTCAATCCTTGCCCTCTTCAAGAGTGGCTTGATGAAGTCTCCATCAATGTGCACGATGTGCTCATGGAAATCAAGGAGGATACAGTGTCACTAGGTGAGGACTACCAGAATGATTACCTGGATCAGTTCTTTGTTTTTGATGAGAACATTGCTAAGGAGCCTCCTCTTTTCCCTCCTCAATCCTATCCTTTCTCTCCCATTGTTGACAACACAGATGAACATCCCACTCTCAACCTTGGACTCTCTCCAGGTGGCCCTTCCTTTCTCACCCTTGACGACCACCTTGGTACCAGGATCACTGGCCTGTCTGCCTTCTTGCAACACTTTGAAACTCAAGAAGAAGATGATGACACAGTCACTGGTTCGTCCACTGGTGCCTTTATGGGCCCTCCAGCAGAATCTTGTGATGAGGACAATCTCAATGAGATCTGGGGTGAGGAATCTTGGTCAGTATTTCAGTCCTCCTCACACCACTCAGACACTGATGTGCAATTTTCTTCACCACAGAAAAACATATTATATACATTGTCATCTGTAGTAGGTAGTGAATGGACAATACTACCTACTTTGCCCTCTACATTTTGTGATGACTGTTAGAGAGTCTCCAGTAAAGGCAAAGAATCTGAGCACCAACATGACCACCATTGTTCACCTCCAGACATGTGGCTACTTGATTCAGGCACCTCATGCCATTTCACCTATCAAGTTGGTGATTTCATTGAATACCATAAGTTTAAGGAACCATGCTTCTCATTTACTGTGAATGGCAAAGCTCCTATTCTGGGAGAAGACACAGTCATTATTGACTTTAAAGGCTTACATGTGCAATTATTGCCTGTAATCTACATGCCTTCTACAGATATCAAGCTCATTTCAATGGGTGCATTACTTCATGATTGATGTCTTACAGTTCAGGTTTTCCCTGGACTATTTGAATTCTATGACAAGTGCTATAAATGCACTACACTCTCCTTCCACTCACATGGAGCAGACACAATATTCTGGATGTGTGCCCCTGCCATCAAACCACATGCAAAAACCATCTCTATGGCCTTTGTGGATTATGAACTTCTTTATTGCCACCTAGGACATCCTTCTAAGAATGTTATAAAGGCGGGGCAAAAACACCTAAAGGACTTTCCTGATGTGGAGATACCTAAGAAAGAGAAGATTTGTACCAGCTGCCAATTAGGCAAACAATCCAACAGGTCATTCCCTTACACTAAGTGCAGAACTACCACACTGTTTGAGCTGATTCATCCAGATCTCAAATCCTTTGAGGTGGAATCATACCATAAGTACAAATATGCCATTGTCTATTATGACGATTACACTTCTATGGCATGGGTTCATTGTCTACGGTCAAAAGACCAAGCACTCTATATTACAAAACAATTCTTCTCTTACATCCACACTCAGTTCAATGCCAATATCAAAGGCTTCAAGTCTGACTCTGATGGAGAGTTTACTTCCAAGGCATTTGAGGAGTACCTCCATGATAATGGTATTCATATACATTGATCTGCACCTTACACACACCAACAGAATGGTCATGCTGAGTGATTAATTCACACATTGATGGACAAGGCTCAGGTGATGTGTCTTCATGCTTGTCTACTTGATTCCTATTGGGAGTTTGCACTTTGTCATGCAACTCATATTTACAATAGAACTCCCATGAATCATCTCCAATGGAAGACCCCTCATAAATTACTTCAGGGGGAGAAACCATCTGTCTCACATTTATGAGTTTCGGATGTGGTGCCTATGTGCACATTCCTGATGAGACACACAAAGGCAAGCTGCAGCCTAAATCACAGCTGATGGTATATTTAGGGGTTACTGCAGAAAATGACGCTAACTATGTCATTATACACCCTAACAGATCCCTACACAAGTCCACCTATGCTATCTTTGATAAGAATTTATTCCCAAGGTGTTCTGGTGCACGCCCTCACAAGCCAATCAGTCATCCACCAAGGAAACCTCACCAACACTTTGATGGTCATTCGGACCACTCCAATGACTCCGACTCCAATGGTCCTGACCTGAAGCCTACAGTTGTCCAGAAGCCTGACCCAGTTCCAGAACCTCTCCCTGAACCACAATAACAGCCTTCACCAGAACAGACTCCTGCACCACCTCCAACTCCCCAGACTCCTCCTAGGGCTCCTCACCCACCTCCTCTTGGTCCT
>JBBPQV010000713.1:0-16144 GCA_038092675.1 Boletus rufocinnamomeus | reverse complement strand
GGGGAAGTCGGTTGGCTTGGAGGTGGTGGCGGTGGCGCATCGACATCCAGCTCGGACGGTCGAGGTGGTATTGATACTGGGAGCGAAAGATAACTTTCTCGTGGGAGGGCCCTCGCGGAGGTCGAGTGCAACGGCTGTGAACGAGCCTTTCCCTTATTTGGACTGTTCGCAGTGGATGGCGAAGGCTTGCGTGGCGAACGAGAGGCCTCGATCATAAAGCTCTGCGGGACCTCATCGTCGGACGCATCCTGCTCGTACGACCTGTCTCCGCTGCGTATGTTTGGTCGTAGAGGGTTCATCTCCGAGACGTCCGCGCCGGTCTCCCATGAGACCTTGCGTTTGCCGTGCGTCTTGACGGAGGCGTTCCTGGCACGGGAGGTGGACCGCGGAATCGCGTGGCCGGCTTCGATGTCTTGTTCCTCTGTGATCTCGCTCTCGTTCTCTTCTTCCATCACGGGAGACTGGCTTGCCTGCGTGTACCCCTGGTAGGTTCGACTCATTGGATTAAGGATATTGAGAAATGGCTGTGAGCCTGAGAGACTGCCCGGCTGGAAGTATCGTGATGAGGATGGGCGCATCGGCGAGCGTGGAGTTGAGGTGGACATGGCAGCACTTGCTTGACATTCAGCAGAAGGCGGTCGAGAATGGACGCGTTCGCTCTGCAGCGGTGTGACACTTTGTGACATATGTACAACTTATATCCTACAGTCAGTAAGCTATCATTTTACACATTCGTACACATCGCAAACCGAACACTGCACCCGTCCTCATTCCGCTACACTCTTGTCCACGACGTTCAGGCTGCTGGCAGCCTTCATGACCGCCTGTAAGCCCGACGCGGTAATGTCAGAGTCGCTGCCCACACCCCAGGCGGACCCCTTCTTATTCCTCCCCTCGACTTCATAAACCAACTCCACGAAGGAGACGGCCTTCACATCGGCACCCTCACCTATCGAGTGCTCGATATACTCCCTGATCGAAAGAGTGCCTTGGATTTGTGCGTGCAGCGCAGCCAGAGCAGCAGACAATGGCCCGTTGCCTTCTCCAGAAACACTCCGCACCTCGCCGTCAACGAGCAACTCCCCCGTAATTTGACGACGTCCGGCGACGTTCGACTTTGCAAGGTCGAACGATTGCAGCTCGAAACGATATGCTTTGGTAGTCTCGTAGCCATATCTCTCTCCAAATAGCTTGGTCAAGTCCTCATAGGAAATTTGTCCACCCGAGTCCCGGGCAGCGCGCTGTACAACTTCAAAGAAGGCAGCTTGGAGCCTGCGGGGGAGTTGTAACTTCAATGAATTGACGATCGCATTCGCTACGTCTGCTTGACCTGTCGTCGAGTCGAAGCCGATGCTCAGTTTCAGCTCGGGCAAGGAGCGGTCACCGATGGCGCTGTTTACGGCGCTGAGAACCGCACGTAAACCAGACGCAGCGATGTCGGAATCGACACCGACACCCCACCACGACTGCGAGGCACTGCGTGTTTCCTTGATGTTGTTTGCAGTCCCGACAAGCTCTATGTACGAGGCTGCTTTGGCAGTCTGGCCCTCACCAATGGTATGTTCGGAATACTCGCGCAAAGTCAGGTCGATGTCAAGATGGCTGCGGAGGGCGTCAAGCAGGGCAGAAATCGGTCCATTTCCGTCTCCCCGTAGAACTCGGAGCATGCCATCGACAGACAACGTGCCGTCGAACCGGCGGCGTTCGTCTGCAACCTCATTGGTGTCAGAAGGTTCCGGTGATGGCTCAGCAGTGATAGAAAATGTTCTGAGTGCCAATCTTCCCTCGTACTTGGGTCCTCCAAAGTGATATGTGCTGCGGAAAGTAGTCGTGATGTCCTCTACTGTCATCTCTCTTGCCTCGCGATCCGAAATGACCTGAATGACCTGGTAAAAGTCGATTTGCAGCTTGCGGGGGAGGTCGAGATTGAGATGTTGTTTGACAAGGAAGGCAATACCTCCTTTTCCAGACTGCGAATTAACACGAATGACAGCCTCATAGTTGCATCCGAGATCGGCAGGATCGAGTGGCAGGTAAGGCATGTCCCATATTTGTGCCTCGCCATTCGCAAGGTTTCGAGCATGGCGTCGTGCCTGTTCCTCGAAACCTTTCTTGATAGCATCTTGGTGTGAACCAGAGAATGCAGTGAAAACCAACTCGCCAGCGTAGGGGTGTCGGGGGTGGACTGGAAGATCATTGCATTGCGTGACGATATCGATAATGCTCTGGATATCGCTGAAATCCAGGTGAGGGTGGATGCCTTGAGTGTAGAGATTCAGTGCAAGGTTGACAATGTCAACGTTTCCCGTCCGTTCGCCATTGCCGAACAAGCAACCTTCTATTCGATCGGCGCCTGCAAGAACGGCAAGCTCGGCAGCTGCGATACCGGTCCCCCGGTCGTTATGGGGGTGCAGACTGACAATTATTCTTTCGCGTTCTGAGATGTGAGTGCAGAAGTATTCAATCTGTGTAGGGTGTCAAAGAAGTTAGAGTGAAAGGTACAACGGGAGACTTGCCTGGTCTGCATAGTGGTTAGGTGGCCCCACCTCCACAGTTGCGGGTAAATTAAAGATTATTCGCTGATTGCCGGTGCCAGCTTTTCCCCAAGCAGTCTTGACTGCATCGCAGATGGCTACCGAGAACTCGACTTCGGTCTGGGAGAACGTTTCCGGGCTGTATTCGTAGCGGAACGCAGTACCATGAGAGGCCGCATACTGATCGGTTAATTCGCGAACTAGATTAGTATGGTGTACTGCAAGACCGATCGTTTGTTCTTTCGAGTTCTTGAAAACGACATCGCGGAACATGGCCGAAGTTGCGTTATACATGTGGATGATAACATGCTTCGCGCCTACTACAGCGTTGAACGTTCGCCTTATGAGATCTTCGCGAGCTGGTGTCAAGACCTGGCATAACATGTATTAATACAAGCTGCTGGACAGACCCGACGTTTGCAGACCTGAACCCACACGTCGTCCGGAATCTCATCGTGCTCGATGAGGTTTCGAACGAAGGCAAAATCGGTGTCACTGGCAGCTGGATACGCAATTTCTATCTCCTTGAAACCGCACTTTACCAGCAGTCTGAAGAAGGTGAGTTTTTGATCCCCGGTCATAGGGTTTGCGAGGGCTTGGTTCCCATCGCGGAGATCGGTGGACAGCCAGATGGGAGCCTTGACAAATGTTTTGGCTGGCCATGTGCGGTTGACCAGTTTTAGAGGCGTGTACGGCTTGTACTTTTGAGAAGGATCGACGCTGAGAGGAAACGTTTAGGGAGTCCATGCAGGTGGATTGCCGCGACTCACAGCATGCAACCCATGGCTAGTGCTCTTTGGTACGGCGGTGGAAACAAGAAACAAGAAACAAGAAAAAATCGATAGAGAGATTATTTATGTAAAAGAGTATGTACTAGTAGCTGATCGAGTCATGGAGAGTAGACATTTCAAGTAATTCGGATCACGAGTCGCGACAACCCTTCTCACAGGCCAATCGCCACTCAGATTGAAGACTTATCGTCAGAATGTCGTTGACGCTGTCCACCAAGGCATCTCCATTTCCTTACGCTACCCTCGCGATTGCGATATACACTAAAAAGGCCGAGATTAACTTCGATGAGACGGCGACAGGAGTTTCACTTGATCTAGATGGTGGTAAATATACCACTGAAGAGGAGATAGTCACGATCCTGGCCAAGATCGCAGGCATAGATGGGGAGAGCGCAAAGGTTGACTGATATCTTTCCAACACCTCCTGAAGTTGATCATGTCGCCAGGTGTCAACGTACTTTGCGTTAGCAAAAACGCTGCCCACAATAACGGCGGTGCCCAATATTCTCAGTGCTCTTGACTCATTGGATGATCACCTCGCATATCGTACATTCCTTGTTGGTCACGAAATCACGGCAGCAGACTGGATGCTCTGGGGAACCACCAGAGGTACGTGACACCCTACGTATTGTCGTGAGTGCTCTAGTTCCTCTCTCTTAGCATCTATCAAAATATTGGGTTTGCTCAAAAATGGTCAACACGTTCATGCCCTGCGGTGGTTTTCACACCTGGAAAGCCTTGAATCCACGCAAGCCGCTCTGGCTAGTATCGTAGCGGCCAAGTCAAACAAGGCGAAGAATACAAAAACAGCTGCAAGCTTTGCCTTGGGTCTTCAGAATGCCAAGGAAGGCGAGGTCGTGACGCGCTTCCCTCCCGAGCCCAGCGGGTACTTGCACATTGGCCACGCCAAGGCTGCAGTATTAAACCAGTACTTTGCACAAATGTACAAAGGAAAAATGATCATCCGATTCGATGACACGAATCCGACCAAGGAGAGGGTGCGTGTTTGCGCTTGATTAGATTGGCCGCAGCTTATTTTTGGGTTAGACCGAGTTCGAGCAGACTATCCTAGAGGATTTAGAGTTGATGGGTATTAAAGGAGACACTATAAGCCACACATCGGACTACTTTGATCAGATCTACGAACTTGCGATCAAAATGATTGAAGCCGGTAAGGCATATACCGACGACACGGAACAAGCTCAAGTACGAACCTTGTCCAATGTGTTTCATTGCTGCTGACATTCGGGTAGATGCGCGAGGAACGGGGCAAGGGAATCGCTTCGGCACATCGCGATGACTCAGTCGAGGACAATTTGAAACATTTTGCGGAAATGAAATCTGGCATGCCAGAGGGTCTTCGGTGGTGTCTCCGTGCAAAAATCAGCGTGGATGATCAGAATAAAACCCTGCGTGATCCAGTCATCTACCGGTGCAATATCGTTCCTCACCATCGTACAGGGTGAGTTGTTGTTTTGTGCGTGCCTGTCGCCCGTGTATGTGTTCATTCGTGTCTAATAGCGAGAAGTGGACGATCTATCCCACTTATGATTTTGCATGTCCCATCGTCGATTCACTCGAGGGCGTCACTCACGCACTGAGGACTATGGAGTATCGCGAGAGAAATGCTCAATATTACTGGATGATCGATGCATTAGGCCTGCGCCCGGTCTCTATCTGGGACTTCAGGTCCGGGAATTTCTTCCATATCCCGTCTGTCAATCTAACCATTGTCTCAAGTCGATTGAACTTCATCTATACCCTATTGTCCAAACGAAAATTGCATTGGTTCGTTGATAACAAAATCGTCAAAGGCTGGGATGACCCACGGTTTCCCACCGTCCGAGGTTAGAGTGACAGAACCATGGAATTGATGAGACTCACTTTCAAAACAGGGATTCGTCGCCGTGGCATGACGGTAGAGGCATTGAAGCAATTTATGCTTTCCCAAGGACCCTCACAGTCCCTCGTTTCTCTTGAATGGGATTCTATCTGGGCATTCAACAAGAAGATAATAGATCCGGTTGCTCCCCGGTTCTGGACGATTCTCAAGGAGAAATGGTACGCTACCACACACGTGTGTAAAGGGTTTGCAAAAAAAATTCATCGGGCTTTCCCAGCGTGCCCGTAACAATCAGCGGCGGCCCTACCGGAGTTGAGGTTAAGACACTACCTCTCCATAAAAAGAATCCAGAGGTCGGCGAGAAGCAAACGGTCTACTCGTCCACGATCTTGCTTGAGCAGGAGGACGCTGCTTCATTCGAAGGTCAAGAGGAGGCAAGCCCGTCCTGAGTTATGAGTTGATTTTAAATAACATGCCCCGTCAGATCACCCTAATGGATTGGGGTAACGCCTTTGTGCGTTCGAAAGTAGTCGGACAAGACGGTGAGGTGACCTCTCTCGTTATGGAGCTGAACCTCGGTGGCGACTTCCGCAAAACAAAAAAGAAAATAACCTGGCTCGCCCAACCCACGAACGCCCACCCAGTAATCGAAGTCACCCTTCTGGATTATGACTACCTGATCACAAAAAAGAAGCTTGAGGAAGAAGATGACGTAAAAGACTTCGTCCCACCAGTAACCGAATTTCGCGAAGAGGCACTGGCGGATGCGAACGTGAAAACGCTTAAAGCGGGTGATATCATCCAATTTGAGAGAAAGGGATATTATATCTTCGACGGACGCACAGGAGACGGAAAGCTTGAATTTATCAGGATCCCGGATGGACGTGCAGCCGGTTTAGCGAGCAAGGCAGGCAAGGGCGTCGTGGCCGCCGAGGCTTCTAGTCTTGCTACGCCCCCATCAGGAGCTGGTCTTCAATCTACGTTGAAGATGTATAATGTAGACCGGGTATATGGAGAGGATGGGGTATCGCCCGTGTCAGAAAGTAAGATGTACAAGGTAGACAACGTGTATGCGTAGATAGTAAGCATCGACATTCACTTTTACATGTATAGCTCTTCGCTTCACTCCGAATTTGAGAGATTCTGGGCCAGGAACAAGCGAGACAAAGGGGGTCCCATCTTTGGAAATCACTGCGGCGGTCGTCGGTCGCCGGTAGGATCAGTATTTGGCGAAGCTTCTTCAGGACGCGCCCCCACAAAAAAAAATCTCGAGTTGAATCCTGATACGGTATTGACAATAACTAGACAGATGATAGCATGAGAGTGGTCAACTACACATGGCTACAAAATTAGCCACAAGTTAGAATGAAGAAGACGAACAAACGAGTGTTGTACAGAAACTTTTATCACCACCCCACGCACTGCTCACTAACTTCGCTCGAGAATACCCCTCATATCGTACCGCGTCGTATTCGTTTGCTAAGATTGGCAAAGGATGTAGTTCGCCAAAGTTTTGGTCGATCAAAGGTATCTGGATGTTGATTAAATTTCCCTCGCCGCAGTACTTCCATGAGTATGAAGGTGACTGCGGGCGTAGTAAACAAGGACCGTAGTGAGCCATTGGGACAAAGACTATTTACCTATGAGTTCGGCTGTTGACACTAGCGGATGCGGTTCGAACTCGAGATAGTGATGACCAAAACCTGATAATGGTGTCGTGATAAAATGTTCGCCGACGCGAAGACTATTCAAGTGAAATTGCCCTTTGATTTGATTGGAATCATAGTCCAGGAGCTATGGTATCCTTGAGACTGTTGGCTCACATAGATGTGGAATTCCACCTACTGTAAGTCCGTCCGGCCCAGCCAGCCAGAAAAATTCAGTGTCAAAGCGTGCAGGTAGTCCGAGAACATTATGTCTAGAAAGGGATTTGGTGTCGGAGGAGACACGAAGAGATACAAGGGGGGGACTCACGACAAGATGGCACTCTGGGATCCAAACATTTCCTTGACTGTGACTTTTTCCTTGCCAATGGTGATCTCTACGGGTCGTCGTCCGTCCCATCCAATTTCCGCCACAGTAGCACCGCGCTTATCGACGATGGTGGTCCTCCGAGTCACTGGGGCCTCACTCTCGCTCTCCGTGTCAGAATCCCTTTCTCCCGCATGAATAAAATGCGAGCGTGTAAGGATAGTAAAACCGAGGGCACCAGTCTCCGGGAATACGAGAGATGAGTCCAGGATGTCTGACTTGGAAAACTTGAGTAACATCGTGGGTGGAGTGTAAGACAGAATTCGGAAGACCTGACAAGCATATGTATGACGCCGTAACATTTAATTTTTCCCTTCTTGACTTCTTTCAGTGCAAAATTTCCGTGAGAACGTTCGAGGGAATTATCGCCGTCCACGCCACCGACTTGCTTGCGCTTGTTTCTGGCGTGGCAATAAGAGATGGGACAAACAGAAACCAAACAGACCGAACATTGAAGTCTACAGCGACGACGACTCCAAGATCACGACGACGTCCTCCACGGCGTTAGCGACGAGGAGCAGAAACCATCCCCGAAAGTGGCTCTCTTCGTCGAGTTAGGTAAACGTTGACCAAACGTCCACGCGAGTCATCTGTGAACCGGTCCAGAACTCGACCGTCATCATCGTCTCCGTTCTTGGCATGGCTCAACGTCGTTCGCCACATAGACTCTCGTCAAGCACTCATAATCGGAAAACAAAATCTTCGCTTCGCCATTCCTCCGCTGCAAGACGCGCTCTCGCTTTCGTTAATAGATTCCAGAGGTCAACCATTGGTTCCCACGCCTCGCGCGCGTCCGCACCCTCCTCCTCAGATACAATTTCTGTTCGCCCTATCCTTGCCACTTTACAGCCAAATCTACGCAGGTTGCCCAGTCGCCAGTACCTCCTACCAAAAAATAGCATGCGCGATGTGAGCCCGAATTTCGATGTGACCGTTGGTTCGAAGAGAAAACGCGTCGTTTCCGTCAACGAGAATACGCACGCGAATGGTCGTTCAATGCGCGGGTCCGGAAGACCCAAGAAGCGAAGAGCGGTTACTGTAGATTCTGAAATTGACGACGAGGCGATTTCGATGGATGTCGACGCGCATCAGTGGAGCGGATCGGATGACTCCGAGGCGGACAGTGATCGAGAGGAGTCATGTAAGCTGCGCTCGCACCCGTCATCATCCGACGCTTATGATGAAATAGCGGATGAATTTCTTATCAATGAAGCATCCACCAGGCAACTTTTACGTTTGCGTAAGGATGAACTTGTGCGCCTTTATGTCGCGGCTGGCCTTTCGGACGATACGGAGTCCCTGACAAAACCTGAATTGGTCGATGCCATCATCTCCGCGCGCGACGACGTTGCCTCACTTCCTCCTTCTTCCCCTCCAGGCAGAGGAGATGGCAATTCCAGTGATTTTTCGTCTGATGACGGGAACATTGCCGGTGATGAGGAGACAGATGTCGGCACCAAGTACACGGCAGCCTCTAGTCTTAGGAGGCGCGTAACTGTCAATGGTATGAGTCAGATAACCACTCGTGCCCTGAAGACACGCAGTTTGTCTCTGGGTCGGCTCAACACGCACTCGTGTCCTGTCGAACTGAACGTGGCCCTGGAGCAGAAGACGGAACCTGAGGTTGTTACCAGGTTAGTACACTCCGGTGTTGCTGCTATTATTCGACCATCCGACCAACTTTGGTAGACGACGAAACACGCGCTTGACATCGAGTCGATCTTCTCCAACGATTCCACCCTCCAACCCTCTCCCGTCGCCGCCTGCCACACGTCTCCGTACACGTAAGGGTTCTGGTGAACATCCCCCGCCACAAATTGTCCCACCGAAAGCCAAGTCCAAACCTAGACAAGTTGAGTTCAGCGAGGATGTTCAAGCACGGTCTCTTCCAGCGTCCAGTGACGAAAGTGAACTAACCGACCTCGCTGAGTTGGAGGCAAAGATCGCGGCTACTTCACGTGGCCCTCGCTGGCTCCGCAGTAGAGACAAGGTCAATGTCAATGTCTCCGCCCATGATCAGGATCCAACTCCGAGACAAAGAGCAAGGTGCAAGGGTGCTATAGAACAAGAAGAATGTGAAATGGAGGAGAATCAGTCTATGGATGATGAGGAAGAGGTCGATGAACTTATCTCGTCTCCTTCCCCTTCACCACCGCCGGGGAACGGTCGGCGTACGCCTGTTAAACGACGCCTGCGACCGCGGAGGATGCAGACGCACACACCACCAGGGGACGATGGTAGCGAAGGAGATGATGAGGAAGAAGAGGACCAAATCCAGGAGGATGTAGCAGAGGAAATGGATGACGAAGATACTGAGAGTCTTCAGGAGGACGAGGATGTTTATGTGGACAATTCTCTGTGTCCTGCGGAGGCAACGCCTCGGAAGTTGCGAAGTGGGAAAGTCCTCGGTGGCGAGGATCTTAACGGGGATGAGGAGGAGGAACAGGATGACCAAGAGATTGACTTGGAACTCGAGTCAGTTGATGTGGACGCTGACAGTACAGAGGAGGTTGATGCTGATGCTGATGCTGATGAAGCCATGGAGGAAGAGGATAGTAGGTATTCATCACCCTATAGGTCCAGCATGCTGATGGTCGATGAAGTTGATCTTACCCTTGCCACTAAGAAGACGCTGGTTCGTCTCCGTCGTGATGATCTTGTTCGACTCTGCGAGACACGCGACCTCGACGTAGCTGGCACGAAACCTCAGCTTGCGCGGTCTCTACTACAGTGGCGCGATCGTTATGCGAATGGGTTTTCCTCGCCATCCTCAACCGGTACTGTGCGGCCTCCGTCGACGATCCGTGTTCGTGGCGGTCGCCGCAGAACCAACAGTCGCGGTTACAGTACCACTCCACCCATGCTTATGCGCCCACACCGTGTGCATCAGGACGGGCCCTGTACACCACCGATATCGAATGAGCAACAGAATCAACCGGAGCCAGACCTGGAGCTCGACCTGGAAAGTTTGGGCCTTGAAGATCGTGAGATACCTCCAGATAAACTAACAAAGTTAGAAAAGATTGGGAGTGGCGGTTTCAAGGACGTCTACATTGGGAAGTTCAAAGGCAGACGGGTTGCAATCGCTGAATTCCGGGATCAGCTCAGTTCAAGTTTGTCGTTGTTATGTCTCGAAAAAAGCTCTCACTGATCACTGCGGTAGTGGATATCAAAGAGCTCAAGCTACTTGGAGTGTTTGACCATCCGAACATTGTGCGCTTCGTGAGTGTCCCCTCATCTCACTACGCTTGACCTAATCGCCGTTGCAGCTCGGCGTCAGTATACCGGAGAATACGCGTGAAACGCCAGTGATGATCGTCAGCGAGCTGTGTTCAAATGGTGACTTGTTTGACTACATCCGGAATGTCCCAGCGCCATCGCTATATAAAGTTGTACGTATATATCTTTCGTCTCGTTTGATGTATTTGGAAATCTCTTTCATAGCTAAGCATGATGCTCGATGTCGCTTATGGACTGGAATACCTTCACACCCGCAAGCCTTCGATTATTCACAGGGATTGCAAGTCCTCGAATATCCTCATTACCTCTCGCGGTGCTGCGAAGATTGCAGATTTTGGGCTAGCAAAGGTCAAGCAATCGACACGATCGATGGTTCGGAGTGTGGTTGGTACAGTGAATTGGCAAGCTCCAGAGCTTTGGCACGCCCATCCCAAGTACAATCATAAAGCCGATGTATTTTCCTGTGCGATGGTTTTCTGGGAGATGCTCCAGTGGCATTTGCCGACTAAGAAGTTTCCGTGGGAGGTAGGCATCTTGTCTTTGTTGATTGGTATATAGCTGAATGTTCCAAAAGGGAATGAACGAGCATGCCATTTACGAAACGGTGGGTGCCAAGCGACAACGGTTGGTTTCTATGTTGTGGTATCTTGAGCGAACCGCTGACAGCTTGGTTGTTACAGACCTTCTGTGAGCGGATTACGAAAACAGTATTGTCCGGAAATTGTTGGATTCATTGAATGCATGTGGGCTCATGATCCCGCGGAACGACCCACAATGTCCGAGGTCGTACAGAAACTTGAACAACTTGTTGCAGCCTATCGATGATCCCGATGATCCAGCGGCGCTGTAGGAAGCGACTTCGATTAAATGATTCAGGCGATGGCTGCCGGCAAGGAACACATGGATGCAGACATGTTACCAAGATCCGATTCGCACTGGACGATTGGCCGACTCCCCTTACTGTTTATGATTGATGGCAAGCGTACAGTATCGAAGTTCGTTATTGCATTTTTTTAGCAAATTATATCCCGCACTGTAACTTAGCGTACTAGCAATTTGATTTGTGTGTTCTTGCATTTGAACCAAAGGAGGTCCATCAGTCATGGGATCGAGCCTGGGTATTATTAATTTTCTGTCGACCGCTATCCACTTGCTGAACAAGTACAGACAGGAGCACACCGCATTCGGCTGTTCCACAACCACCATGCTCAAACTCTCGCAAGTCTTGCGACCCCTCAGGGCTGCCCGTGGCCTCACAAGGCGCTTGAGCCCGGTCCACACATCGCTCGTTCCACGACCAGCCCCGTGCCTCACACGTTTGTTTGCAGCTGGATCGTCCCCGGAGCGAACCAAGCCCGTCATTCCCCTAGAGCCGCGTCCTAGATCTCGCTTCCTCCGCCGCTCCTTTCTTGTTGCAAAGTACACCTCTTATCTCGTGCTGTCCGCAACAGCTGGCGTGTTCGCCCTCGGAACAGCCATATTCATACACGATGCATTCACGTACACGGACAAACACGTCGAACGCGTTCCCGTGTCTCCCCTAGCACTGCACCCTGAGCGTGGTGGTCCGAAGCATTTGCCCGTGGTGAATGCCCTTCTTGCGGACGAAGAAGACGAGGAATTCAGAAAACTGAGTGAGAAGCCCAAACTCGTCATTGTGGGAGGGGGATGGGGGGTGAGAGTCCGTGCTTTTTCAATCCATTCATTACTCAACAACTCTGACCACCAAGGCCATCTCGGTCTTACAAAACTTGTCGCTGGGCGACTACCATGTAACCGTCGTCGCCTCGGAAACGTTCACTACATTCACTCCTCTCTTGCCATGTAAGGTCTCTTTTGGAATCACATTGTTTACGCCCGCTTGATTTGCCCCTCCGTAAAGCCGCTGCCGTAGGCACGGTGCAGGTTCGTAGTCTTGTTGAGCCGATACGCAAAATCATTGCTCGACTCCGTGGTCAAATGATATGCGGAAAGGCAACAGATCTGGTGATGTCTGAACGACTACTGGAAGTCGAAACAGCCGGTCCTGATGGGAGCGTCCAAAGAATATATGTACCGTAAGCCCAGGTTCTTGAAGACTTCACGAAGCTGAGGTCACCTTTCTGGTTTCTAGCTACGATAAGCTGGTCATCGCAGTCGGCTCCGTTTCCAGCACGCATGGTGTATCCGGATTACAACACTGTTTCCAGCTGAAGACCATATCGGACGCACAGGCCATTCGACGCCGGATCATGGGTACGCCGATCCATATTAGACCTGTCGTGATTTACTGGAGTACTGCCTTCAGACAACTTCGAGGCAGCATCTTTACCAACCACGACCCCAGAAGAGCGAAAGCGTTTACTGAGTTTTGTGGTCTGTGGAGGAGGACCCACGGGTGTTGAAACAGCCGCCGTGTGTATCCCGGGCCTCCCCATCTCTTTCTTTGCATTTTTGGGCTCTGACGGGACCTTTCAGGAAATATACGATTTTTGTCAGGAAGACATCATGAATTACGTACGTTCCTTTTTATATTTCTCGTGTACTTTCTTTCCTTATGTACCCATGTGTTTCCTCCAGTTTCCGAAACTATGTCGGGAAGAGGTTTCGATCCATGTCATCCAGTCACGCGAGCACATTTTGAATACAGTATGTTTGAGTGGTACCCAGTCGAAGAACGGTAGTCTCATGTTCGCAGTATTCTGATGCCATCTCCAAGTACGCGGAGGCACGTCGCAACTTCTGAACTTGCTTTTTCTGGAGCTCACGCTGATCGTCTCGCAGGACAAATTCAAACGTGATAGGGTGGACCTTGTCACCTCGGCTCGCGTTCATTCGGTACATCATGACCATGTCGTGTATACCGTGCGGTCTCCGGATGGGACGATCATTCAGCATGAGATCCCTACCAATTTTGTGCTGTGGTCGACAGGAATAGCTATGAACCCGTTGACGAAGCGACTCTCGGATCTTCTACCCAATCAAGTCCACAGGAGAGCTGTCGAGGTTGATGCACATCTCCGCGTAAAGGGTGCGCCCCTCGGCGAGGTATATGCTATCGGTGACTGCGCAACGGTGAGTGGATCGAGACAGTTCCAGGCTACTGCAGGTCGAACGGGTCGGTGGAATAGATCGAAACATCCCTAGTGAGCCATCTCCTGGAGCTGGTAGACGAGGCCGACAAAGACAAGAATGGCAAAATTGACTTTGACGAATTTGATTTCATGGGTAAGGAGCTACTGGTCGATCTCTTTGGGTCGCTTTCCTTATGGTGTGGCAGTCTCCAGGATTAAACAACGTATCCCTATGGCAGAGTCCCACTTACAGAAGGTCAGCGTTGAACATTTGGTGAATTCCTTTATCATGACACGTTGAAAGGTCCGCTTGCTATTCGACTTGTACGACTCGGATGCAGACAATAGCTTGACACTGAACGAGCTATGCAAGCTTCTCGAAGAGATAGGAAACAAGATAACGGCGTTGCCTGCTGTCAGTCCGAGCTCGCTCACACTATCCCTGTCGCTGATACCATTGTTTACAGACGGCGCAGGTCGCTTCTCAGCAAGGTAAATATCTCGGAAAGAAGCTAAGCAAACTTGCTTCGCAACACGAGGTGCTGGAGGCGAACAGTGTCAAGGACCTGGACGAAGCTGTTAGCGGACCATTCCGATACAGACACCTTGGCAATCTGGCGTATATTGGCAATGCCGCCGTGTTTGACTTGGGAAAACTGTCGGTCATGGGCGGCTTGGTGGCGATGTATGCTTGGAGAAGTGTATACTGGAGTGAACAGGTGTCTGCCAGGACAAGAGCATTACTCATGATTGATTGGATCATTAGGTATGCCCGTCGGTGATTCCGTGGTTGCAGGCTTACCCACACCTTGACAGGGGCGTTTGGGGTCGAGACCTCTCGCGGCTGTAACATGGAGACGGTTGTATGTTTCATTTGAACGTTTGGACTTTGGATGGGCTAGATCAGCATTCAAAGTTTGGGGTTCAAACCGGTGTTTGCGAAATCTATTGAGATAATTACAGTGTTACCCGATGTTTCATGTTAACCCTTTGGGTCGCCATCAGTACTCCTTGTACCAAAAGTAGTGTGGCGCTGTCAACCTTCTGTCCACTCAAATGAACCAATGGCAGCTGTACCCCCCACGATCGGACCTTGGTTCGGTGCAAGCACGGTCAACTTCTTGTTTGGAATGTCCAGACTTGTTCTAGAGCGAGTGTGACGGAGAGCGGATGTGAGCCGTCGGGAGAAGATCGACTCGGTGAAACCCACATGACGATAAATCCTATGGCAGGCAAGTCGAGAATTTCTTCGTCGTATCTCTCGTTTTCGTCCTCGTTGAAGGGGGCAAGCAAGGCAAGGACCCTGTTGAACAGTCTTGCACTGCTAGATGCTGGATCTAGCAGCGTGGGTTGCATTTCCGATAGGGTGCGCGCAGCTCCGATGGGCAAAGCCGAGGAGGGCGCCATAGACTCTGAACGTACGAGTTCAGTCACACGGTTTGGAGGGCAGGAGAAGCGAGGATGGATGTATAGGTGATTCACCTGGGCCGATGCGGTATATAGCAAGGTCGCCAAAGTTGATAATGGTTGAAGATGGGGAGAGGATGAGTTCTGTAGCTGATTCGCCTCCTACGAGGCCCGAGGATACGCCAGGAGGGGGGTCGATCTTTTGGCCGTACATGTACGCGTGCAGTTGGCAGCTGTGTACACGCTCGCGGAAAGCGTGATCGAGCTCGACGACCTAGAGTGGGGGAGTTAGAAGAGGGAGAGGAGAGGGAGATGGTGGGGTACCCCTCCGGACTTGGGAATCTTGAGGACGGAGAGTTGGCTGCCATAGAGACGCTGCATCTCGACGTTGAGCTTTTCGTGGCCGACGACGAGGATGACATTTACTGGGAGTGATGCGGGGTGAGGAGGAGAGGCGAAAGAAGGAGTGGTACATACTTTTGAATGCGTCGACACAGGCTTTGAGGAGGGAGTGACGGCTGTCTGCGCTGGAGCCAGAACTGGGGCCGGAGGCAAATGAAGAGGGGGTGTCGACGATCAAGCCCGAGACGCGTGCTATCCACGCCTAATTGAGTTGTCATGGAAAGGAAGGGAGAGTGGCTACCTTGTGGGTCCACGTCATGTCGCTCGACGACATTGAAGCCGAGATTCCGGATTAAGCGATCGAAGAGCTGAGGATTGCTTTTTGTGTCTGGGTGGCCGTACCAATAAGTCAATGGGGTGAGTGCATTAGAAGCGAGGGCGGTAGGAGCCGATGTGGCCGCGGAACCCAAAGGATTAGCAGGGGAGGCCGTTCCGATGGGGCTTCGCACTACGGCGGCTGAGATTGTTCCTGGGATTGACCACGCGCCCTGGGAGGGAGGTGAGGGGGGTGTGGGAGAGGGGGGAGAGAAAGAGGACGGACTTGGGCAGGGTCGAGGCTGACGAGGAGTGGTGACCAATCCTGGGCGACGCGCACGGCATAGTTTGTCAGGATCTTTGATATTGATGTCTTTCCAGAATTTTCCGGGCCTAAAATGAGGACCCTTGGCGGTTCTGTGTTGGCGTGTTGATCGTCGTCGGAAGGGGGGGATCCGTGAAGGTCACGGAGGGCGCGGACACGCATCTGTTCGAAAGCGAGGTGGAGGTTTGCATAGGTGGACATTGGTGTCTCGTCCGAGACATACTCTGTGGAGGGACGGCCGGTGACGTGCTTGGGTGGGTGAG
>JBBPQV010000712.1:0-16155 GCA_038092675.1 Boletus rufocinnamomeus | reverse complement strand
TGTGGAAAGGTCCGACCAAGCCGGTATCAAGCACTATTGAACCATGGAAAAGGTTGCACCTTGCTCACCTATTAATATACCTTGGCGCTCGTCGGATGCCCAAATGAAATGACTCGTGTATGCTACAATACTGAGATGGCAGCACGCCCATGTGTCTGTTATTCCCCAGACAAAGGAGGGAACCACTGCTCGAGTTTCCGAATCATATCCTCAACCTTGTTCATATAAATCTCGACATTCCGTGCCGTCTCTGAGGGTTCAGACGGCTGCGGAAACGTAGCACGAAAGTCATCCGCGAAGATCTCGTCCGTGTCTTCTTGAGACAGCCTTGTGCGAGGAAATTGAATCTGGGAACCGCCACTAAAACAGGAATTAAGAAGCATACCCATCGTCTTGACACGCCTCTGCTCGCTTGGTCTCCCAGTCCACGACCAGCCGCATCCATTCGCGGCATTCCACTTTGAGTCGTCCAAAATACTCCTTCTCGTCCTTGGAAAGATCAACGTGGAAAAGTAATTCGGAAGGCTTCTCGACGGCCTGTATCGACCCCGGGAAGAAATCGTTGAGTCTTTTCCCTAGGAGACACGATTCAGGTGCCGTCCGCAAGTAATGGATGTACTATGGCGCAAAGCCACCACATCCCGTTCCGTCAACAACGTATCCGTAATACGTATGCAGTGGGACAGCTCACGAGTTGGATGAGGCTTCGCACCAGTACGATGTACTCCCTCCGTTGTGCGTCCTTCTTGTACAAGAAACCCCGTAGCGCGCGTACTTCATTCGCTGCGAGTAATCTTACGTCCTCTTCGCGACCGTGCGTCTTTTCACCCTCATAATACTTTTGCCATTCGAGGGCTTCGTCAGATTTGAGAGTGGCGAACCGGCGGAAAGTCTCGATAACAGCGAGAAGGTTGAGCAAGTCAGGGATTTGTCCAACAATGAAGGATGGTGAGAGTATGTTGCGCGCGGCGTAAAAGACGAGGGAGGGGGGGAGCGTGGAAGACGCGTCTGGTGAGGGGAGCGTGTCGACGTGATCTGAGAACGGGTGGTGGTCAATGTTGGAAGTGTGTAGTAATGGTGGGTAGACGAAACCGTATATTTCTCGGTGGCCTTTGGCGTTGTATGGTTCACTGAAGTTGATGGATGATGTCAGTTCCTTGAGTTTGTTCATTCCAACTTGAAGGTTCGTGGCGGTTATCAGTTTGACAGTCTGAAATTCCGAATGTGGTTCAGGACAACCTTGGCCTCGACTAGTCGACTAACATCATGGGTTGCTTGAAGCTCGCCACAACCGATTGACGGTGGGTGTCCACATTCACCTCAACCGAGATGGTGCAACTGTTGCTCAGTTCAAGTTGGACACGATGCCCATGTCACATGGTGGGGCCGCGCATGGTGCTTATTATACCCACCAGTCGGCTCCTGAGTTCGGTTCATGCAAAACTCCCCGTCGATTTAGTATTACAAGGTACGTCTTCGACCTACACTAACCGGTTTCCGTCGGCTGGGAACTCGAATATTTCAGCATGAGTCCATCCATCGGATCGTCCGCCAAGCGCCCAATCGACGATGTCTGAAACCGTCGTAAAAATGCCTTCGGAGCACCGGATACCGTTGGGTTACTTCCACCCGTTGGCGTTGGCGTCGGCTTCGGTAGGTCAAACCGTCGGTAGCGTTCACGGTTCGGATGGCATACCAAACGCTTGCATTGACACTCATGCTACTGAAGCCCGTGACCGAGTCACTCTGGGGCTCTGGATCTAGTGCATATTGTATACAAGGGAAGCGGCAGAAAGTGCGATTCAGGATGCTAGATGCTCCCTCTGACCGCTCACTGTTTAGTATCACCCCGATCCAGCATTTATTTCTTCAGTCTCGCTCCGAGCCCTTCCGTTGGCTGCGAATCTCGTTCGCAGATAAAGCTGCCCTATCGTTCCGTCGGCTCGTGTGCTTCTGTTTCAGATTGACCCCGCCGTTCATGCTACACACATTGCAAGCCATGCGTTCGGAGGCTCCCAACGGCGTTGGCGACGGTAAGGTTTATCCGTTGCCACTGACTCATCCACAACAGGCAAGCAGACGTATGAAGCATGAATATCATTGGGTTAGTATTGTGATTCCGGTTATGACATATAGGTGCTAAGCTCCCCAGCGACGTTCATCATGTCCTGCGTAAGATACCCATTTATTCAATTGTCCAACCCATTTCCATTTCCTCAATCCTTGCAACATCATTGGAACTATCAAATTTCGATTGCAACCACTCGTTGGTACTATTTTTATAAGAGCTACTCGGTGATCTATCTCAAAGCCATCCCTCGGAATCGTGTGTGGTTCCGACGGAGTGCGGGACCCCATAAGGGGGAATACTGGCCTTGTTATGGGGGAAAGATGACCAGGTACCTATGCTTGATCAGGTAGATCCTGTCTTTCGGCTCGAAAGCTCGATATGTTGTACCCTCTGTAGACTTGTTTCGTCATTGAACGGTTGAATCGTTTGTGTTTGACGCACGCTAATGTTACTCGGTATTCATTTCCTTTGTTCGACATTCCACGTGACTCGCACAATTGGAAAAAAAAAATTGGGATATGCCAACTAGTTCGTCAGCACAAACTTTGCTCATAAGCACAGTGGGACGGGTCCGGCTTCAAGATTCTGCAGATTTTTTCCAAAGAATGAGGATCAGATCGAGAACTCGTCAAGACCTGAATGGAATCGCTTCCGTACTGAGACGGAACTGAGTGTTGGAAATCGTTGTTTCCGGCTGACGGCAGAGTGCGGTTATCATTGCAACATGTTCTTCGGGATCGTTCTGCTTCAAGTTTCTCGTTATCTGAGTTATGTAAGTAGTGAATGATAAGATCGTGAACTTGTCGTACGTATGACTTGGTGTTGCCACAAAGTGACTCACTGAAGTGAATTCGAAGCGGCACTTCCTTATACTTCGTTAGTGAAGTGGAACGAAGTGCACTTATCAAGAGTAACAGTGTTCGCAGGCAGCTACAGCTGAAGCAGCCATGTTGAATAAAACGGCGGTCTGAAAATGTTGCCCGAGTCCTAGTAGTGTTGCCGGAAAAGGTAAAGCCTGGCATCATGATCAAAGCTGGGCGCCGACATATTTGCCTCAACTTCACCTCGCCACACCACGAATCATAACAGTTTCCTGATCAATCCTGAGGCGACGCGATCGGATAACGAATGGATTGTCGAGCATGATGACCAAGCTTCAAGTGCAAAGATCATCTGCATCATCGAGGGGAGAAGTTGCGGGGTTTGAATTTTTTTTGAATTTGGTATATTAGGAATTTTGTAAAATCAACTTTAATCAAGTACTACAAGATACTTGGACGAGGTGCCCCCACCCTCGAAACGACCGCTGGGTAGGAGCGTGCTTAATATGCGAGCAGCCCTGACTGTCCGCTCTCGCTGCTTTGCAGATGGGAAAATCTTACTCATTTCTGTCGCCGCAGTTCGGTGCCGATGTTGATTCAAGTTCACTTTGTACTAGTATACTACGTCTCGGGTGGGACGCTATGTTTGTGGGACGCCCTTCTATACGTGCTCTATCATTTGCAGCATGCCTTTTCGGAGCAACCTCCCATGAAGTGGTACCAGCAGCCCCGTCCCTTGATGTCACCCTGACTAGTGGAACATTCCGCGGTGTCACCAACTCGAATGGAACTGACGCTTGGCTTGGCATACCTTTCGCTCAACCCCCCCTTGGACTATTGCGATTTAGAGCACCTGTGCCGATAACTCAGCCATTACAAGGCACCCAAGATGCTTCGCAATTTGGGGATGCCTGTCCTCAGCCACCGTCATCGATCCTCGGCGCCAACATGAGTGAAAATTGCCTGTCCTTAAATGTATGTTCCATGGCTCTCGAAGTCTTGTGAAATGGACACGAAAACGCTTTGTAGGTATGGCGACCGACGGGAATGTCGGCAGTCGCACAACTTCCTGTGATGGTTTGGTTCTATGTATGTCTATTCTGAGCTTTACTGTATTTTCCTTACTGAGTTGGGGGTAGGGAGGAGCGTATACTGTGAAGTTAGCCTCTAATTGGGGAATCTTCATGAAAATGTTCTCACTAACACATTCCATGAACAGTGCAGCTTCCAATCCCGCGTATAATCCCGGTAGTAAGTTTCTTCTTTGCTCTAAACGATATGATTCCACTATCTGCTTCAGGGATAATCAATTTGAGCGTGACAATTGGGAAACCGATTGTTTTCGTTTCTGTGTGCGTTCAGAGACTAGTTTTCTGCACTCGCATGTACTCATCCAATGCAGGAATTTCCGGTCGAATACGTTTGGTTTTGTGAGCAGTTGGCAACATGGACATGCTGAGGACTGACAATCATCAACAGTTGGCGAGTGCTGATGTTCCCCCTGAGGATCTCAATGCTGGTCTTTTGGACCAGAAGGCGGCGCTTGTATTCATACAAGAGAACATTGCGCGATTTGGTGGTGATCCATCCAAGGTATTAACTATTTTCATCTGCTGTCCACATCATACTAAACGTTCAATCAAGGTCACAATCTGGGGTCAGGTAGCTATTTTTCATTCCCGACATCATACCCCCTAATGATGATGCCTTCTAGTCTGCTGGCGCTGGGAGTGTCGAAGCACACATGCTGTATGGGATCGAACCCGGTTTGTTTCGTGCCGCAATTGCAGATTCATCTACTGGACCTTTGTAAGTCGATTTGAAAGAGATCACGACCATCTGTTTGCTTAGTCAACCTCGTCGTCAGCAAGAATGCACCGTATGCTTGGCAGTATGACAAACCAGGGATGCCATACTCCCGTTTACTTGCTGCAACAGGGTGTGCAGCGGGATCTAGTTCAGTCCAGTGTTTACAGCAAGTTCCATATGAGGTATAGTCTGCTCCGACTTCGTGGATGAGTGATTATGACTAAATGGCCGTGGCAGACGCTCTTGAATATCAGCAATGCGATGATCGACTCAACCCTCAATGAGCAATTGTGGGAACCTGCAATTGGCCCTGCCGGCAGCTTTGCCCCAGAAAGACCCTCGCAACGGATCCTGAGTGGAAACTATCTCCATGTGCCCTATCTTGGGGGAACCAATGTACGTTCCTCCCAATTGCATATGATATTTCCAACATAATATACCACTCACAAAGCTGAACGAAGGGACACTCTACAGCCAGACGCTTTATAACCTGAGCTTACCACCCTCTGAGCAGACGTCTGCCTTCAACAGCTGGATGTACAAGTTGATCGTGGATAACTCAACGCTGACACCGGACGTCGTTGCTGGCATTGACAACCACTATCCTGTGAATGACAGCATATATGGTGGGCCATGGCACACTGGCGACACGCTTTACGACAGAGCGGAATCGTGGTACACAGACAACATGTATCTTGGACCGAGACGTTTCTTCTACGAGCATGGTGCATCGCTGCAGCCGATGTGGGGATATTATTTTACCGAGTTTATCCCGGGAACCTCACCTGCTCTTGGTGGTGAGTTGATGGGAATCGCATTTGCTATTCTTTGCTGTATTCTCTGAACAAATTATAGTATACCACGCATCCGAGCTGTTGTTCATCTTTGGCCCGGTCCCTGATATGGAAGCTGATTTCGCGGATCAGATGACAGAATACTGGATCAACTTTGTTCACGATATGAATCCGGGCCGTGCGTCCATCTGACCCATATTGCATTTTCGAATTGTGATTCATACTGAGTTCTTTTTTCAGCAAATTGGCCACAGTATGACCCGTCCTCCAGATATGTGATGCAGTTAATGCGGAACAACATCACGCTCATTCCTGATAGTGAGTTATGTTCCCTGTTGTCATGTTCGCCATTCTCGCGATCAGAGCGGACTGATTGAACCATTGTCATTGTGTAGACTTTGACATCGTCAGGACTGACTACCTCAATTCACCTCCTGTCCTTGCTGCGTTCGAGAAATGATCAAGCATATGGATTTATGGATCTTTCGTGTTTTCCACTACCTTTGATCAGGGGCTTTCGTCTTCATACTTTTCCTTTGCACATCTCCAGCAGTTACTAGTTATCCCTGTATATCATGAATGATATTGGTCACCATTGGTTGCTGTGCGTCACATATTGTTATTCGGGCTCGTGCGAGTGACACCCCTGCGCCGAATTTCTCGGACTATTTAAAGTTTCTTTGAATAAGCAGTGTCTTTATGTCAATCAATATTACGCACTTGTTGCCAGTAAACCGGCTGTACTGGTGAAATACGTGCGATGCATACTCGTGACACAGATATGGGACTCCTGGACGCCTCTCGCGCGCAATTCGCTTTAATTCGAGAGGCAATTAACACTTGAAACAGCAAAAGACTATCGACCAATACTTGCAGATCCGAGCAGACTCGACCCGGTCAGAGACAGTCAGGGTGTCACCAGCCCCTGCCTCGTCATGATGCTACTCGGATATCCAGGTCGAAATACGGGCACGGCGTACGTGCATACCATATGGTCTCTCCCTTGACAGGCCAGAATGTTGGCTATTGATGATCGGGCTGAGTAGAGAACATCAGGATCAAGGGATGTACAAACCCATGATCAACCCAATTCCTCAACGCTGACAAGGTTTCTCGGAAAAGTGCATACCCACGGATCCACAATTGTCCTGCATCTTTCACATTCGAGTGTTCAGCGATTCCTGAAGCTCGAAGCTTCGACGGCGGTTTGAAGAGACCTTTCGCCAACACCACCTCTCAGGAAGCAGGTGAACAACAGCCTATTCAGAATGTTCAGTGGGGTTCCGGTCTTTGCAACCGTGCTGAGCGCACTCGCTACTGCAGTCGTTGCAATCCCAGCAATGACATCTGTCCCGGAGACGATCCCAGGTCCGACTCCCCCAGACACACACTGCATGGTTGTTAGGTGCGCGGGCAACAAATTACACCCCTGACAGACACAGCAACGTTACAGTCAGGCGCCAACGACGTGATCGCATGCTCTAACCATCTCGTAAACACTGGTAACAACCATCGCGCCATCAAGCCTGAGGCCCTGAGGACTGCAACGTCGTCTTCTGCGTGTCCGGAATACCGGGCATCGCGGTGGCTCGCATATCTCTGGCCAGTCAAGCGTTACTTCCACGTGGTATGTCCTGACTCCTCGATGGTTTGTACCCCACCACCGCCAACATATGACCTGTATGGTCCTCTCTCAAAGTCACGGCATCGCGTTAGGCCTCCAGTGGGTGTTTACTTATCGCAACGTCGACGGTCAGGTTGGAGGTGAGCACGGATGCCCTATCTTTCAGTCGCGACGTGCCACAATTGAGCCGAATTCGTGTGACAAGGCTCTCAAGCTGCCGATGGTAACGGTGGCCTTATCGTCAGCGCTGACAATGTAGCATCGTTTGGCTAGGGAAGCGAGCAAAGTGACTCGTTGCCTGAGAGTCGTGCGCGTGAGACAAGAGACGCGGTGGAGTCACACGACTGCCAGTGTTGGGCGTGATAAGGGCTGACTAATTAGGAAATGGCCAGAGCCGCCCATCACCACCACCATCATCATCCGAGTCCACCCCAACAATATCCCCATTCTAAAAAGCCTCCCGACAATGAACCTCAGTGATAATGGCCACGTCATCCTCAAATACTGCAGCATCCATGTCCAAGCTCTCCTTCTCCTCAATCGGGGCGAGAAGCTCGTCGAGTGCCGGCAGCTCCCCGAAGATTCGATTCCTATACCCTTGAAATTCGCCACAATCAGTGCAAACTCGCAATCAGCGCCCATCATCCCATTCGAAGCATATCCCATGACATATATTTCCATACCCTAGCCTATGCATTATGTGAATTACGGTATATTACTATTCCGTCCGCATACCACGATGGGGGGCCACCAAAAGTCTACACTATGAGACTTATAGCATTGCTACTACCATATACGTACAATATGAAAAGATCGACTGTACTAAACAGTTGAATTGAAGAGGAAGTGGACCTTGACCAGCATCGAGTCGACAGCATAAACACTGGCACGGAACTATCAACTTGATAACTGCTCATCGGCGCATTCGTATACGGGTAGGCTAAATTTAACAAGCGGTACCATCGTCTAGAACAGGGACCCCTCCGCAGACATGAATATCTGCCAGCTGTCCTGTTACAAGTAGTTTCATGAACGGCACCATAAACTTGAAGTCCTAAGTTCACGTTCAATGCAGACTTATAATATCCGTATGCATTGCACCCGTGCGCCGATACTGTCGAACCGCGACTCTCACAGAAATCTCCCCAAGTCGGATAAGCCTTTAGGTCTCTGCAATGACGCTATGTTACGTATCGCCTGACTGATTCTCAATGCGCAGTTCAGAATGGGCCGATGGGTACGTAGCTCCCGCCACAGCCCTCCTCAGATCTGACACGACAAGCAAGCAGTGCTAGTGATGGGCCGCCTACGACCGTTGCCTCTTATGTACTAGTCCATTCAATATATCTGTTCCGGCACTACAACCAGCTGGGACGACTCTATGGCTCCAATTCCCTGGCGTGATGAGCGCCGGTGGTTGGATGCATTAGTGCGTTGGTAAATCGCTCCTCGGCTAAAGGCAGTGATCACTGTCCTCACTGCCAGTCACCAAGCTGCAGAGCCTCAGCGGGGGTATGTATACCGCCCTATTTCTTGGTAATCTTTTCGTTAGGTGGCGGGATGTCGTACCGCTCGGTATAAAATGGAAAGGCTTTGTTCGTGCTACCAACGTCTCTTCTTTTTTTAAGCTCCATTATTTAAGACTTCGGAATGGTGAACACTACCAGCGCGGGTCTCATCGGTGTTGTTGTGCTGGCTCGTCATGGCGATCGTTCTGGTGTAGTTTTCCAGAACTACACAACTTACAACTCGACACAAGGATACTTAACGCCGTATGGAGCGGTACGTCCAATGCTGCTTATCTTGTGTAGTACTAAGGTTCCTGCAGAGCCAAGAATATAACCTGGGTTCCTACCTGAGGCAGACCTATCTCAACCCGGCATCACCATCTTACATCCAAGGCATCCAGACCGATGTCGCTGGTGTCGATCAACTCTTCGTTCGCGCAGACGCGGGAGGAGGGAATGTCATACTCGATTCCGCTTATGCTCTACTTCAAGGTCTTTACCCGCCCACGATGACGTCCAGCTCAACTCTCGCTAATGGTACGATGGTTCAGTCTCCATTGGGAGGGTATCAATACGTCCCAGTGGAGTCTCTCGAGTTCTGGCAGGCCCCTTCTCTTACAAGTTGGATGGATTGCGAGGTGAGTGTTTGAGGATGAGTTCGGTCATGATACCAACCCAATTTTTCTAGTATTTCCAATCCCACTTGGCTCGTTTGAACACTGGCGTTATATTCGAGGATGCAGCTGCGCAAGCCGCTCCTTTCCTTCAAGCTGTTCAACCCTACCTCAATGGCATGAATAACAGCTTCCTTAACATGGTATGTTGCGTCCATCCCTTTGTTGATTGTGTTCTGACTTGATTGGAAGTGGAATGTGAGTATTAGAGAACAATAGTAATTGGACTTCGTCTGAAGTGTTCACAATCTCAAGATCTATGACTACCTAAACGTCCAATATACCCACAATGCAACATTCTACAAATCATTCCCTGAGACTCTGATGTTGCAAGCCCGCCATTTTGCTGACATTCACGAGCAAAATGTCTTCACTGACAGTGTCACGAATGGAGTTGGCCAAAGTGGGTGGTTCGTTGGTGATTATACCATGGCCTAGCTGACGCTGGTTCATAGTTGCCATTCGAACTCTTTGGCCTGAGATTTTCTGGTCGTTGGGCAACATGACTTTGCCTAACAACAAGGTCAAATTTGCATTGACGGAGGTCGACTACAAGCCCTTCATCAGTATGTTCAACGTTACCAATGCTACGGTGACCAACCCCGAGATATCTGGAATCGGTGAGAGAACAATCACAGATTCCTCTGCATTTTGCTCATATGATCGCAAACAGCCGACTACGCGTCTGCTGTTGCTCTCGAGCTATCCATGAATACTGCAGGCGACTATGTAGTTGCTATGAAATTCAAGAATGGGACGAATGACGCAGCATTCAAACCTTTGCAAATGTACGGCCAGAACAACCTCACTTTCCCTAGCCTGATCAGTGCTCTCGACGTAAGTTCCCAGTCTCTTCGTCTTACCGCGTTTTGCATTGTGACCCTGCTTTTCTCAGTCGACTACCATCAACTCCACCATCAACTGGTGCTTCTCTTGCAACCAGACTGTCCTCCGTGGATGTTCTGTTTTCAACTATAGCAATGATCCATTCCTCGACCCTACTAGCGCCACTGGATATGCATAGATAGACGTGGCACCCAGAGCTATCTTCCACTATTTCCTAATCTCCGCAAACTATATACTTTATGAGCATATAGAGCACGTATTGTATATTCTGAGGTGGTCATAAATTATCACAGCATGGTTGAGGGTATCAACGGTTTCATGTGGTGGATGTGGAGGACGAGACCATTAGTCGCAGCGTGTCACAAACATTAGTACGACCCATCGATAGCAGGAGCTCAAGTTACTGTAGCGTGCCAAGTGACACCTCAGTGCTAGCAACACAAGCCAATTATTATTAAGTCTGTCACGCCCGGGGATCCTGTAACGCTCATGCAGTCGATCGCATGAATTAGGTGTTTCCGGCGTGAACATCAACTGCACACTGTCGACCGTCAATTTCGCACTCAACACATACTGTAGTGGAGTTCTACGAACCCATGTATACATCCTAGGTATCCAAGCGACGATTTTATTATATCTTCCTACAAAGTACGAAGGAAAATCGGGTTAGTAAGGGGCGTGACATGCAGGAGACAAATCTAAACCTACCTGAGATCCTTGAAGTTCGGACAATTCGAATATTCGTGTTCAAGTGCCGCGTAGTCTACCAACCACTCGTCCAGTATGCTGATAAACTGAGCATGTGAAAGTTCGGTTCTCAAAGTGCCGTCTCTCCTGATGCTCTTTCTGAAGGCTGCGAAAGTAATCAACAATAAATAACGAATAGGGTCACGCAAAGCTTCCGACCAGTTATTCTGTAGACAGTCCTTGACGGCGGCAATGTTAACCAGATCAACCACATCCCATATCGCGTAATGTTTCGATTTCCCTATAGCCTGCGGATCGCCGTCTGCCCAGTCCGCATACTCTTTCGGCCAATTCCTCATATGGGAAAGACGCCCGGACCCGATAGGTTGAACAAATCCATTTTCATGGGCATCCTCAAGCTTTGTCTTCGAAAGAGGGCCTGCGTAGGAGAAGAAGAGCAGAAGCACATAGAGGAATGACTCCACATCATCGAAATGTTTACGTCTCTTGCCCAGGAGGACATTGAAGGAAATATGGGGGAAAGTACCCTTTGTAATGATGTGAGTGGAAGACGGTATAATATTCATAAATATACTCACCGTTCGCAGCCCTTTCACGTGCTTCTTCTCATCCGGTTTGGTAGGCTCGGGAGAGCTCTGCGGGGAAACTTCAGAAAACTTGTCGTCGGATCTGGTCGACGAATTCGAAACGGGTGTAGATTCCTCGGCATCCTGCAGGATGGCCATGTCGAAGTCGATCAAGTATCCTCGTTCTTCCCAAGGATAAACGCCCAGTACGATGTTGTTCTCGCTAATGTCGCGGTGTGGAATACCGATCCTCGTAAGAAACTCGTGCCCTTTCATACCGTTGTGTCGGCATGTATGCTCGATCGTAACGTGCACGAGAGTAATACATACCTAACAGTGCGCCGCGTAGCCCTCTCACAAAGTCGTGCAATCCCCAGAAAGATCTCACTGGGCGCTTCAACTCGGAGACGGAAATCCTGAACACCCGGTTTTCGATGTGCAAGTGATCGATCTGTTCGTCAAGAAACCCTCTGATCACACCGAGGGTAGTGCACATCTTTCCATTCCTTTCTGCGCCGAACGTCCTGAAAAAACATGTCAGTGAACCTTTCCTTGGTAAGACGAGACAACGTACTTGCGCGGGACGATCACGTTCGGATGGGGTTCTTGTTCCGCCAATCTTCTCATAACCGCATCCTGGTCCACGACCCGCTCAAGATCTTGCCATGGCATCTTCAAAGCCAGCCTCTTCTCCTCGTCTTTGAGATCGAGGTCGCAGAATACTGTCGTTCCACGTCCACGAATTGAGCTGGAAGTAAACAAGATTCCCAGGCATGTGTGACCGTACACGCGTACCGGGGGAAACACTATTCGCTCCTCTTGCTGGATTGCGGTTTCGACAAGCTTTCTCTTTGGTCTTGGCTCTTCGTGATTATCCTCCACGATCTCGGAGTGCACTCTCTTCGAAGATGTTGAAGATGTGGTAATCGCTTGTTGGCGGAGAGAAGCCGAAGCATCGTGAGTCCGGGAAGAGCTGGGAGGTGTCTTGGACGTAGTCGAAGCACTGCGGGTGCGGGAAGAGGCAGGATGTGCCTGGGATGCAGCCGAGGCACTGCGGGTATGAGAGGAAATGGGAAGCGCCTTTGATGCAGCCGACGCGCTGCGGGTGCGAGAGGTGACGGAGAACGCCTTGGATGTATCCGAGCCACTGCGGGTGTGGGTGCGGGAAGACGCCTTTGACGAAGAAATACCGCGAGACGAATTTGCGACTGACTCCATATCACTTGTCCTTGCCGCGCGGGAGGTAGTCGGCGCATTCGACGTAGCCGATTGGTGGGTAGCGTTGTTGACCCCACACATCCGTGCTTTGACTTCGGTCTCGACCTCCGGGTTGTGGCCCAAGTCGACCTTGTCCACCAATGCGAGACCAAGCAGGATCCGGATGAACCCGACGCAGCCACGACCATCCCCGAGTATCAGTTCGAGACGTTCCGTGCCGCTACCCTCTCCACGCAAGAACACTGCCTTGTCCCTCGTGATCGTCATCGCGAGTACATACTGCACCCACGGCTGTGCGCGTTTCAAGCCCCGCGCGTACCGCTGCACCTGCTCGAGGCCTGCAGCCAGATCCTTGTTCTTCGCCTCGCCCACCAGGCGCGAGGCAGTAAAGTTGATATACCTCGGGTCGACTGTCTTGAAGTTGTCTGAAAATGCGGCACGAGGCAACAAAACAAAGTCTGGTCGCATGTCCTCTCCGTCTGGTTCATACGATAGCGCCATAGCATGTATTTTGTCCTTGGGAGCTGCGAAACGATGAAGCAACTTCGGATCCTCTGCGGCAAGCTTGGGCTTCGCGAAAGCGAAAGCGTGATCGGTGATCTCGTTGAGGAACGAAACGAGTTCATCTTCGTTGATGGGCTCCCCGGGGAAGGTGGTCCACTTGAATGAGTATATCTTTGGTTTCTGCTTCCCCCTCCTCTTCCCCTTGGTATCCGTGGAGGATGATTTGTTACTTTCGGTTTCCGGTCGAATGCAGTGGCGCTCATCAGCGTCCTCGAATTCCTGTTGGATAGTACGTTGAACATCGCCAGAGTCCGGACCGAGTGCGACCTTGTCATCGTGGTTGTAACGAAGGGCCGTCCCTTCGAAGACTTCAACGATCCCATCATCGACAAATTGGCGTAGGATATCTCTCGCCAACTGGGTTGATACGACGTGGCCAAATACATGGTCCGCGAGATCGTCCATGAGGTACCGTGCCTTTGCCAGTTCATGGTTAACCGCTTCGTCCACGGTGGTGCGCGTGTGGGATTGGCCTGGCTGTCGGTTGGAGGCAGCCTGTTTCACAGGAGAGGGATGAGTCTCAAGACGGACGGGCACGACAACGTTTCCGTGATCGCGTAGTTTGAAAAAATCCATGTTACGCTGGAGATACAGTGAGATAATGACGGGACGATGCAACAGGTAATCAAACGTACAAGCACGCGCACGATTTTCGCGTATTGTTCCGCGCCTGTGGCAGTATTGGCGGCATTAGCAGTCGTCGTCAACGTCTAGTGACCATCGCGCGAAGTGAAAGAACATAAGATGAGAATGATGAGTGTTTACAGTGAGCGACGGATGAAAAGTTCGGTCTTACTGTCAGGCTCAGCCCGTTCTTATACCAAACGAACACTGTGGGCCTGCTCTTAGGTACCAATCGTCCTTGAAGCTTGAAACTTGATGGAAAGACGACAGAGGACGTGAATGTCACGGTGGAACTTGCAACGCACCACGACGCGTCCACAACCAAGTTACTTGATTAGGTAATTATCTAGGCGTTAGTGTGACCGCTTGTGTACGTATATGTACACCACTACTGCGTTTGATTGTCCGAAAATCCTTGTGAGTCAACTGATTGTTAGTTTGTCTCGCCCCAAAGTTGAGACACCCGCTGCGAATTCCTCGAACTATTCAAAGGTTCGTTGAATAAGCATAGCGTCTTTGTGTCAATTAATCTTACACATTCACCTCACCTTCAATTTGCAAAGTAATCGGCTCATGAAACAACAAAAGGCTATCGACAGCTAACACTCGCGGATCCGCGCAGACTCGAACCGGTCAAAGAGAGTCAGGGTGTCACCGACCATATCTCGTCATGATGCTCGGATATCCAGGTCGAAATACGGGCAGGTACGTGCATACCATATGGTCTCTCCCTCAAGCTTGAGAGGCCAGAATGTTGGCTGTTCATGATCGGGCCGGGTAGAGAACATCACAATCAAGGTATGTACGAACTTGCAGTTTCCCCAATTCCAAGTCAGGGCTGTGCCACCAAAGATATCGGACGACGTTGCTAAAGTAGGCGCATACACGAACGTACTCTTCCATCACGATGGCGCGGGTGATACGACGAACTTGTTTCGAGTCTCGTTCGTGTTCCACGGTGGAACATCGTTGGGTGCCAGCCCGAGTGGGTACGTGCACTCCGAGCCCTACCTTGAACAGCATGCTGGCTCGACGCGTGTCCTAGCGTCCATGCCATGTCTAGAGTTCTCCGCGCCGGCCCCGGGCCGACTCGGAGTCGTTGCGTTCACTATCGCAGGAAACGTGTCGCTCCGGCTGGTACGCGATACGTACGGTTGGGGCGAGGGGAATCTTGCACAGAGGGCGCCAGCGGTACATCGGTCGCTGCTCCCCACTGTGTGTCGATGGCCAGATCTAATCTCTGGGTGGACTCGATCAATCGAGGCAGATTCTGAGCGCTCACCATGAGGAAACGTTGGAGCCTCCCACCAGCGCTTGAATTTAAAGACGAAGCGTCAATTTTACCTCCTCCATCGGCAGACTCTGGGGACGCTCGTTCGGGTTCAGAGATCAAACACGGGGGTTCATGATATCATTTGGTTATGCACTGTGTGTGTGTGTGTGTGTGCCTCGCAAATGACTTTCGGGAATGCTGGCAGTAGAAGTATGCTAAAAATTCAGTTCTATATACATTCGAGTACTACCTCGCACAACATTATATACAAGGAAAAAAATCGTAAATCGGAAGAAATCATCAAAGTAACATCGTGACACTGATGTGATCGAGGTAGACAATGTGGATGGGATATAAAGATGAAAGGGAAAAGAAAAACGGAGATGAAAATGAAAATGAAAAGAGTAGGGTACAAATACAGACTACATTTATAGAAACACAAGTGAATGCGGATGTATAGTTGAACGTCGGGGATCTATGTCATTTGACTTCATCGACCATCATCATCATCATCATCGACGACGACGACGACGATTACGATAGGAAAGGGGAAGGAAGAATTCACCGTGCCAGGAATTGCGCGAGGCCCAAAAAACTGCGGGTGGCGGGGCCCATCACGCCCCGACCGGGATCATTCGGATGCGCAGGCCGGGGCCGCTTCCACGCAGGGAGACGTCTCGCTCTCGGTGCGCAGCTATGACACACGTAAGAGGGTGATCCGCCGTGAATCTTTCTCGTCTTGCCATGCCTAGATCATGGTCAACACCATCGCACAGGCGAATCAACACGTTGCGTGAGAGCGATGCGTACCCGTGTTTACACGTCAACCAGCAATGACTGCACGTTTTCGGGTGTTCGCTGCTGAAGACGCACCAGCGCGAATAGCAATCTTGTGCCGTGTCCATGTAGACCAGGAACTGTGACATCGCTTCGTCATTCCTTGTTCGGATGCGAGGATGGGGGGGCAGGATGACTGACCTCGTCCGATCCTGTTTTCTCGTTGTCATGGGGAGACGTATTATGGAAGAGTGGTTCGCGCTGATGACATTTAGAAC